>JANHGN010027178.1:170222-189093 GCA_024605025.1 Megaceryle maxima
GGTTTCCAGCTCTCTTTAGGAGTGAGTTATTATTTATATATATATATATATTAATATATTTCCTAACTATCTACTTCATTCTTATTTAGCATGATCTATGTACATAATAATGTCTTTTTCCAGCAAAAAAAGAGATTCAACAGGAGTGCAAAAGACCTGCATGAAAAAGTTAAGTTTCACTGACATCAAGTCAAGGAAAATAAATGTTACTATGTTGAATGTGAAGTTCTACTGTCTTCAACTTATAGTATAAATACATCTCATATTTAAACTTCCTTCTGAGAGCAACAAATGTAGCAAACACAGCATCTGAAAATCCTTCCTTCAAAACCTGCAATTAAAAAATATATAAACCCCCAACTTTCTTGATTGGCTTCCACAGAAATTCATCATATCCTTTTTGTTTACAAAATTACTCCTAAAACCATTTTATGGAATATTCTTTTACACTTCTTTCCTTGAAAAATAAAATTATTATAGATGTTCCTGATTTTATTTCTAAATCAGACTCTGTCATTGTTCATTTTCACAGCATAACTATGAGCATAACTGCAGAATCCCAAGCACATTTTTGGTTCAGACAGCTGCAGTTTCGAGTATCCTCTAATACTCAACAGAGTGTTGTACCTGCCAAGGATAAGTACAGGAAGAAAAAGCAGTGGCCTGGCACCCTTGGAGCAGTGCCACAAATGCCTAAACCTGTTGTGGGCTGTTTACTGTTGCTGATGCCAGAAAAATCTTTTATAATTTTAAACAAGTCTTAAACCATCACATAATGGATTAAAGTTCTGACAATTGATATAATTACGACAATCAATAAAATTAGGCCTGACTATAACGTAAGCCAGCAAAGCATGAGCAAAAGGGAAAAGGGGAAAGCTCACTTGCTGCGAGGCAAGGTACAACACTGTTAACCATTAATCTTCTCTGCTAAGGGGATGGGGATGAAGCTGAAGGAGGAAGTGGAGTCTTCCCCAAGTCAAGTCTGTTTTGCCTGTGATGGTAATTGTTAAGAGATTTTCCTCTTAGTATCTCAACCTATGAGCTTTTCCATCTTATTTTCAACCCCTATTCTTTTAAGGAGAGGGATAGAGTGGCTGGGTGAGTCTGGCAGACAGCCAATGTTAAGCCCATCATGAAGAGGAAAAGGAAAGACAGTAGTATGACTTACAATGTCACAGTGTTTTAAATCCAGTATTATGAATATCTAATTATGTGGATATGCATGTGCTACAAAATATGTTCACACATCATTTTAGCTTCACAAATATTCTTATTTTCATAGGAAGGTTGTTTCAACTCAGAGGTAGTTAAACTCACTCCCCAGTAGCATCATCATGTCCAATTATATTCCTGGCCATGAACTAGAAACTAAATTTATAAGCTTACTCTCCTTACCACACTTTCATCTTTAAGTACATCATTACTTATGCAGTACTTTATCACATCAGAGGGAAAGGCCATGTTTTTAGACCTTGACCCACAGACATGTAACATGAAGTACAGCTAATTTCCAAACCAGGATTTAAAAACATTTTTAAAAATTTATAAAATTGTAATAAGTCCTTGTGTTGCACAGACTTTACTGTGAATTAAAGAAAAAAAAATATTTAAGACTATGAGTGTTAAATAATATAGGAGAGAAACCTCTTCACTTTTAAAAACAAGTAGGGAAAAATGTTGTGTAATGTAAGTTGATTACAGTTTTTGTAATTGTGCAAATTCCTCCTGTATTAAGACTCATATCTAAGAGACAAGAGACAAATCAACACTTATCTATTTTATTATCGTATTTTCCTTTCTTTCTATATTTTTCCTTTCACTACAGGTTTATTATTATAGAAGAGCATTACACTGATGACCCGATCTAAAACTGCTGAATACTTTTCCTATCATCCATGCTCTCATTAAGCAAAGCACTCAGGAACATAGTTAGATCCCACCATCTTTGAATCAATCTGGAAAAGAGTCATGTGCATAGCCATACCTGTTATCAGGAAAGGCAAGAATGAACATTTAATATTTGTTAAACTACACTTAAGGACAAGAGAAAACCCAACTGCCTCATTGAGTCATGCAGAGGAAACTGATGCTGCCTGTCTGGGGATGCTGAGGCTTGTAAACTCCAAGTTGGCACTGGAGGCTGGATGGGGCAGAGACAATGACATTTCAGTGGCCACACCACTCACTGAGCTCTGCATGGGCTTTGGAGTCCAGTGCTGGCAGTCTGGTGGAGAAAGGAGCAGTGATGAGCCCCTGTTGGCCTGGCAAAAAGGCAGATGTGTCCCTGCTCTTCTTCCTCCCTGCTCTGCTTCCCTCTCCTCTGTGAAGATGAAGCCCAGACTGATGGGGCAGCTCAGGGCCAGCAGCACAGGGGCAGTCCTTGGCACAGGTCATCACTTGCACCCTCCTATCCTGGGACCAGGACACCAACCCAGAGATGCAGATCCGTATTCTCCATATTTCCCCCTGGAAAGTGTCCTTTTCTTAACACAGAGGGCACTGGAAGTGAAAGAAGCCATCACACAGAGCCTGTCCCTGCAGGAGAAACACCAGGAGCATGAGGAAGGCCCTGCTGTGCCAAGGGATGGGGTGAGGGAAGGGCTCCATCCTGGATGAAGCTCCTGTGGAACCAGGTGTGTTTACAGGCTGGGAACACCAGGCTGCGGAAGGACTTGCTGGCCTCGATCTCCTCAAAGCAGATGAGGCAGGTGGTGCCTCTCTGGAGCCACCTCCACTACCTGCATAGGGTGGTGCTCCAAGCAGAAGGCTCTGGGGGAGAGAGAAGGGATGGGTGAGGTTAGAAGTGCTGGGCCATTCCCCAGTGGTGCTGGAGAGGAGGGGAGAGGAGGTACCTGTACAAAGTATAGTACTGCATGATGCACTCACCCTTGGTGGCACAGGGGAGATGGAGGTTGTGTTCACAGCCCATCTCCTGGCAGGTAGTGTCAGGCCTGCTCTCACCACCCACACAGAAGTCCTAGAAAGGTCGCAGCAGCCTCAGGGCCTCCACAGCCAGCCCCACATCTTGGGACAGGGCACAGGATATGGCCGCTGCTGGGTCAGCCCCACAGATCTGCCTGGTGGACAAGGCTCCTGTGCTGGAGCCTCTGTGGAACTGTTGGGAGGGAGACTTTTGCCCCAGAGCTAGTTGGAAGGGCTGGGATTTCTTTCTTGGGGTCTGGGCTAATGTCCTGCAAACCTCTTCTGGCACCAATCTTCCTGTTCTGGTGTGGTCCTCAGCTTCCACGCTGCTCCCTCCAGAGGACGGCCAATATGCACCCACAGATACCTGACCCAACCTCCTCCCTCAGCTGGTGGCCAGGTGAGCTGGCTGTCAAAATGCTGCAGGAGGAAAGAGAGAAGGAGCTGTTGGGGAGAGTGGGGCAGGGACTGCCTGTCAGAAGGTGGAAGGGATCTCACAGGAACTCACCAGACAATACTTATGGGCACAGAACCCAAGCTTCTCAATCCTGCACCCACAGATCTCCAGGTTGGCCTGTGCCCAGCAGTAGAACATGCAAACCGGAGGGGACAGAGCAGATGGCAGTGGGGGTGAGCAGCTCTGCGGGGCAGGGCAGCATCCCTGAGGGAGTGCCCCCTTGGGCACTCTGTCCCTGCCTGGATGGTCAATGGGCAGCCTCCCTCCAGTATGTCAGTGTTTTTCTTGCACTGGAGACCCAAACGGTTGGGCTCAAGGGGCGGTCAGACTCAAGGGACAGCCATCAGCAGGGCACATCAGACACTGCTTAAGATTTCCCACAATTTTGTAAATTACTTTTTAGCTTACTCATGCTTGAAGTTAAATGCACAGGTAAGGACTTGCGCAACAATATCTAAATTAAAGTAGCATGTTTTTAAACTTTCTTCTAGCATTTGCTAAACCAATTGTATTCTCTGATGCAGGAAAGCATCACTGCTCGGGATGGGGGATCCTGTCTGCAGTTTTTCAATGTTCTAAGACCTAAGGACCTAAAGACAAGCACAGTGTTAAGTATACTTGGAATATAATCAAATACGGGTAGCTAGCAAAAGTAACTGAAGAGTTTTTATTAATGGAAAGTTCACAAAACTTATAGCCAAAAAAAAAAAAAAGTAAGAAAAAAAAACAACTGGGAACTGAGGGGAACAGCTTTCAATGATTTAGCCATGTAGGAAATGAAAGTGTCAGTCACCTCTCACTGACCTGTGAAAAAAAGAGATTCCAATTTGGATTCCATTTCACTACCAGTGAGCTAATAAGAAACTAAATAAGTACACTCTTTATTTTTTCTTCCCTGATTTTTTTTTTCTTTTTTTTTTTGAATACTAGGAGTTGCTTAAACCTGTTATTCAAATATCACAGCATTGAAATCTGTAACAGAACTGTATATCAAATCAGGAAAAAACACCCCCTGGAAACCTCTTTCTGCAATTTAAACTGTAACATGTCTTTTATGACTATGTTTTCAAATGCATTCTGCAGTATCCACAAATGTAAGTGTCCATTTATTCTACTGTAAAACACTAATGCTTGCATGACAATATTTACACAAAGGACATATGCAGCTAATCAACTGGCATGCTCTTGTTCCAAGTTAGAGATATTTGAATTAATGTATTATGTAGATTTTTAGGACATTTTTATAGCACACGGGCTTGTAAATGAAACTCTGAAGTTTATCCTGTAAATTTCTATTCATGTTAATGATTAAGTGGTTGCTGATTAATAGCCAAGTAACTGTTGTTCCATAACATCCCTAAAAGTGTGACCAAATCAAGTTACCAGTCAAGTATTGCATTTCCATAACAAAACATACAATGTTTTTAGTAAACAAGGGAGCACATATTCATAAGCTATCCACCGAATGAATAATAAAATACAGGTCAAAACAACAGTAAGAGAAGACAATAACTTTTAAATTTTCAACAGTTTGTATAAAACTTTGCAAGTTAGGGTTGTTTAGCCTGGAGAAAAGGAGGCTTGGGAGAGACCTTCTTCTCTATGACTACCCGAAGGAGGTTTGAGCCACATGGTTGTTGGTCTTTTCTCCCATGTAACAAGTGATAGGAGAAGAGGAAATGGACTCAGGTTATGCCAGGGGAGGTTTAAATTGGATGTTAGGAAAAGTTTATTGGCTGAAAGGTTTATGAAGTATAGCAACATGCTGCCCAGGGAAGTGGTGGAGACACCATTCCCAGAGGTATTTAAAACACCTGTAGACCTGGAGCTTAGGACCATAGTTTAGTGGTGGATTTGGCAGTCCTGGGTTAATGATTGCTGCAATAAGTTTTTATTGAAAATCTGTGTATCAAGAGAATAATGAACATCCATCAGTTTCAATTTGAAACTTTGAAATATTTTGCTTAACAGCATATTATTGTACCTTTGAAACAAAAGAAAAAAAAAAAAGTTAATCCTTTATACTTTTTCAAACCCATGATTCCTCAAACATATTCTCTTTTCTACCAGAGATCAGAAACATTGTAAAACCACAACACCTTTTATTACTTAAACTAATTCCTAGAAAATGACCATTCTACACATTGAATAAAAATGGGAGTGAGGAAAAAGTATGCAATTTCCTATAATGGCAACAATATCCATAACAGTCTGGAAGTTTCAAAAACTAGACTAAAATAAAGCAAAGGATACAATATTGTTTAAAGTGGAAAATATATATTCTAAATGTTACTACATGCAGCAAGAAACATATAATTTATGTTCGCATACTATTACATCAGAATAGAAATTAATCTATAGAAATGCTAATATCTTGATTAGTTGTTTTGATTTGGTTTGCTTTTTTCTAGCAAGCAATATAGACATGATAAGCAATTACATCTGTTCATCCCTCAGCAAAAGTATATGTTAATTCATTTTGAGAGAGAAACTGAGAACGGTGAAATCTCTGATTAGAAGTCAATACATGCAAGAAGATGGTTATCTACTGTTGCAGTAAGATCTATCAAAATTGTGTGATCTCAGAACTGCTGAGAATATACTGGTATCCTGACTCCACTGGGAGTAAGGTATGCTGAGCAACTCTGAAAAGAAAGTCATTTAAAATTGATCTGAATGTCTAATAATGTCTAACAGAAGATCTCTCTAAACTGCATACTAGAGAAAAAACTTGTGACTGTGAAGGAAAACATTTAACATCTGGGACCAGGGTTCAGAAATGTGTTGGAAATGGATTGAGCTGAAGGAGGAACTTGTGTTCATGGTTTATTTTCTTTGTCTACCTCTACTGGTTGGTTTGGTTTTTTTTTTTTTGTATCAACAGGTATATTCCAGATTACGTATTGCACATTACAGAACAGTATGACATGGGGAAAAACATCTAAAAATAGAAATTCCTGTTCTCTAGCTGTAAATCAGTATATAGAAATTACGTTTTACTTTGCAATGACTGAGACTTGTGTTCAAGGTATATTTCGACCTCTTGAATAGCATCAAGCTCAGGTAACAAAACCCATGATGTTACTAGCAAAAAACCCAGTATTTCCAGGTCAGATTTCTAGAAAAGAAAACTCTTACAAGCTCTCACACAAAATAACTACTTCAAAACTAGCTACTCAGAAGTAGTAGTGACAACTGACACTAGTCTAAAGGTTCATTTGTTAGTCTTTATGTATTATTGTAGTACTGTGGATCTGAGATTTTATTTTGTAGTTACTTATTTCACTGGAAGGTGTCATGTTTTAAACAAGCACTGAAGTGATGCTTACTTATAAAGTTTGGTCATGGCACTTTCTTCATAATTATAGCTTCTTGAGTTTATGATTACATAAAGAAAAGATTCCTGACAGGTTTCAGTGCCACTACCCACAATAATGCACTTTGCTAAATAATGCCTCGCTTCATCATTTTCACTGTATAGAACTAAAGCAATTTTTCTGCTCATGTTTCTGCCTTGTTCTGGTGTTCTGTGATCTTTTATGTGATCCTTCTTACCCACTCAAATACGATGATTACACATTTTTCAGCTTTGATCTATTCAAGCTGCAACTGGGCTGTTGCTTGATGTTAACATTCACTTCTCTCCAAGGCAGAGTTTCTAACATGCTTTTCCAAATTTTTCCTATTTTTTTTAAAGTAAAGCATATTAATGAGTATGTTGTAACTGAATAACAGATATCCTAGTAACTTCAAAATGATGGTATCTGTGCAAGTTTGTGAAATGGCAAATAACTTTGCTTTTCAAGCCTTCTTTTTCCTGATGAGCATCCTTACCCACACTTTCCCTTGCAAAGCTTTCTTTTGTCTCAGAAAACCCTAAAATGTGTTCCTGTACTGCCTTTTTGGGTATATGAAATTAACAAGTTTGTTAAGGTTCAACTGTTGTTTACTCTTTCTTTCTGACAATGTTCGACAATAATATCAGTAAATGTGAAATAGTCATGTTTAGTATATCTGTAGACCTAAAATACATAATCCTGTGGTCTTTTCTCTGTTTCATCAGGGTATACACAGTGATTTTGTTTGAAAAGTCATAATCCTTTTATAGCTCAATAATCTTAGTGCCTTTAAGAAAAATATTCTCTTATATTAAACCAAGATGTTATGTGTTCAGTATTTCCTAGATGCAATTAAAGTCCAGGGCAAATGTCAAATTAATAGAATTCAGGTCTAATTCCTTGTGTTCTGTACTAGATGAAATATTGAGTACATAACTCATCTCTCACCACAGTTCTTTAAATTATTTTGTAGCCTTTATATATTTAAGCTATCTGTAGAAGGAGAGTAGTTTATCTCTTGTACTTATTGAGTTACCTCCCTCTCCGTTTGTGCATATTAATATAGCTACTAACTAGTGCAATCCCCTGATGGGTTTTAATATGGCAATTACCTGTCAAGAACAGGACAAAATCCTGTAAGTTGCATATTAACCTACAGAATGTAGTAGTGTGCTGATATTCTAGTGCTCTTTTGGTGAGTCACCCTGCACTTCTGGGGGTCATCTGGTCCAATGCTCTGGTCAGCGCAGGGCCACTTACATGGTTAGAGTCAACATCTATGTTAGATTAGGTTCCTCAGGCTTATACCTAGTCAGGTTTTGAGTATGACTATGGCTGGAGCTTCCACTATGTCTTTGCTCTAGCATTTGATCACTCCTGTAGCAATTTTTTGTCATTCTCTAATATCGACTTAGAATTTATCTATTGTTTGAAAAAAAACACATTAATTGATTAAATAGTAGCTAGAATGTTGGGGAATAATGTTTTAAATAAGGAAAGGGTCAAGATATTGTGAAATTTGGAAGTAGCTACAAGAAACATATATTTCTAATGCAAAAATGCAGCATCTGAAGGATTTGAAGAAAATGTAAGGTAATGTTTTTGAATTAAGAAGACTATAACACTAATGACTTCAGTTCTCATACAGACAAGTAAGTCCTCATCCACTTCTGGAGAATCTTTTTATGCCAGTCATACTGAGAAAAGAGCCTGTTAACCAGTATATCCTTTCTACTTAAAGTCTGAGAATTTATGATATTTCACCATTTCACAGGAGTGATTTATGAGTTAACTGTGTACCTTCATTGATATACCTACAGTTAAAATCTTTGCTGACTTTTCTCCAGTCATCTAAGAAATCTACACATTTCAAAACTGCATCCTATAAACATAAGTTCAACACTAAACATTTTATGTGTAGCAAAATATGCATCTAAGTTTTACAGCATTCTGAGACACAATACTTATTAAGCTTCTGTTATAGCAAAATGCAACCTTGCATTGGTGAATTACACATCTCACTGTTGCATAAATGGTAAACGTCATTAAATTTATCAAAAAGAAATCAAAGGATAAACAGGACAAATGTAGTGTTTACTAAGAGGTTTTTGTTCCATCTAATAATGGTAGTACCATTTCTTTTCATTATCACATTGGCTGTCCTTGTACAACTCTAGAAGATGAAATGTGTACATTCACTAAAGAAAAACTTACACCATAAATATGTTTGCTGCAATGCACCAACAAAGCAATTCTGACAACTGCAACCTGCATCAGTTCATTAACATATCCCTTCTGAGCATTTTGACTTTGTTCCTCCTATTACAAAAACTAAAGGTCTACAGGCTATCTTTAGAAAGTCTTCAGGTTATTGTTTTTTCAGAGAAAGTTCTTCTGCAGTTTAACAGCCCAGAGAGGGGCACAAATTCAATGTGGAAGCAGAAGCACCATTTCTGGGAAGAGCAGTAATCAGAAGCTAACAAGAAAATACAGATTTCCCAAATCTGTGTCGTTTTCCTCACTTGAGTGATCCCACATTATAAGTGTTTTCTACACTACAGCCTAGATCTCAAATTTCCCAAAAATTGTTTCAAGAGAAACTGTTGCTTTGTTCTGATGTCAGACACGAAACCAAACATGTACTTTCTAGTCTCCCAGTTTCAAGACTAAAGTAAATAAATGAAAATGGATATATCAGTGCTGCACCATGGGTATCTCCCAGGGTAACTGGCACAAGCATCACAGAACTGGGAGCAAGAGGAAGCTCTATCACAAGAAGAGAAAGTTGGGGCATCCTCCTCCCAACACTAAAGTTGGCCCATGATGAATTCATACAGTGATGGTTCAAGGTGGAAATAAGAAGTACCATAACTTTCAGTTGAATGCTAGCCACTTCTTCTGGGGATCAGAACGTTGCACTCACAAATCAGAATCATTGATGTCATCTACAATGCTTCCAACAATAAACTGGTGTGGACAAAGACCCTGGTGAAGAATTGCATCATTCTATTGACAGCACCCCATACCAGCAGTGGTACAAAACCCACTATGCCTTGCCTCTTGGATGCAAGAAGGACACCAAACTGACTCCTCAAGAGGAAATCTTCAACAAGAAGCATTCTTAACTTTTTTTTTTTTTTTACCTTTCTTTCTATTTTCTGGCAGTGATGGTTGGCAGCTGGCTGAAAATGAGCCAGCAGTATGCTCAGGTGGCCAAGAAGGCAAACAGCATCCTGGCCTGTATCAGAAATACCGTGACCAGGATGAAAAAGAAAGTGATCATGCCCCTGTTCTCGGCACTGGTGAGACCACACTTCAAGCACTGTGTCCAGTTTTGGGCACCACAGTACAAGAAGGACATTGAGGTGCTGAAGCAGGTACAAAGGAGGGCAGCAAAGCTGGTGAGGGGATTGGAGAACAAGCCTTAAGAAGAGAGGCTGAGGACAGTGCAAATTTTTAGCCTGAAGAAGAGACAGCTGAGAGGAGACCTTATTGCCATCTACAGCCACCTGAAAGGAGTTTGTTAGTTGGCCTTTTCTCCTAACTACTGACAGGACAAAAGGAAATGGCTACAAGTTGCACCAGAGGAAATTCAGATTAGATATTAGGAATAATTTCTTTACTGAAAGAGTAGTTAAGCATTGGAAGAGGCTGCCCAGGGAAGTAGTGGGGTCACCATCTCTGGAGGTGTTAAAAAAATGCGTAGATGAGGTGCTATGGGACAAGGTCTAATAGTCATGGAGGTGTTGTGTAGAAGGTTAGACGATGATCTTGGAGGTCTTTTTCAACCTTAATGATTCTATGATTCTATGAGTCTAACTGTATTAATATGATGGAAAACACTCCTTAAAAGCTGTCTTAATTTTTCTGTATGTAAAAGTCTCTTTCTGTAATGCTTTCTGTGCTACTTTGTAGATCAGCAAATCTGATCGACTTCAAAGAGCTCTTCTCAAAATGAGACAGACAAAGGAAAACAGCAGCTAAAACACTCTCACTTTTATAAAATAAAGTGCATATATCTTATTTGCAGACAATCTCTTTAGTGTTCTATTTGGTGGAGAGTATCTTGGTAAAAACATTATGTCTTATCTTATGCATGGCCTGTCATGGATGAACATTGACCTTAGATCCATCTCAAATGATAAATGATCATTTCCTTAGTAGCGGTTTCCAAGTAGCAAGCATTATCAATTTAAAATCAGGTTTAGAAGTACAAAGCATTTCAGGAAGACCAAGATCCTGCCAGTTTATCTATATTGCCTGGCACTTCATCCCTTGGGAAAACATATAACCATGGTATTCTTCATAGGAAACTAATAAATTAATGGATAAATAAAGAAAGAAATTTTTATAGCTACACTTTTCTGAAGTTTTGCTGTATTTTGGTTGGTTTGGTTTGTTGGTTGGGGTTTTTTGTGGTTTTTTTTTTTTTTTGTTGTTGTTTAATCTGACAAGCCTTCGTGTCTCCCCTTTAAGAGGCAGAAGCAGACAGACATGGTAAGATTTAGTGTCTTCATAATAGCACCATGTCCCATCTCCCTGAAACAGCCCTGCAGGAGTGATCATCTGGCATCTTTTTGAATCAGCAGGATGTTTCGGTCTTTTTCATAAACAACTTTAAAAGTTTAAAATCCCTAAAATCTAGAAATATTGATGGATAAGTGAAGTAGATTTGGTAACATTTTCTTGTTGTGTATTACAGAACTTTTCTAGAAAAGCAGATCAATGTTGTTTTTAGATACTGCAGAATGTTACTGTAACAATATGATACTTATCAAGCAAGACTTGACAGAGGCTTATGCAAGGCCCTTGTATTTTCCTCATCCACCACTCATTGTATTATTTTAGTGGAATTTATCTGATCCACAGTAGGGAGCTGGAGCTGGTTTTGTCACACCACAGTTTACCTGGAATTTTTCTCTACTGCCATTCTCATCCCCCGCCTCCCCAAATGCATGCATATGCCTGATTTTTCTATCCAGTGAGCAGCTAGATTTAGGTATTTCCACTTTGAAAGGATAAATGAGTATAGTATATGAAACTCTCATCTCTCACAGTTCAGCCACTGCTTCTAAATGCCCTGTTAGATGCTCATATGCCCACTCCTGTTTGTTTTGCTGTATGATACTAGTGGAAGGAGTTTGGAAACAAGAATTCATTTGCTTTTATTAAAATGCCACTGAGAAACAATGAAAATTGTAGAGGTCTGAGAGTTTTTCCTTTATTTAAAGTGTATAGATAAAGAACTGAAAGCTCCATAAAGAGTGAGAATTGGAGGAAAATAAAGTACATGGCAAAAAAAGGACTGTTTGGGGTATTTTTGTAGGGTTTGTTTTTTTTTTTTTCTGACAAGCCTTTTTGTCTCCCCTGTAAGAGGCAGAAGCAGACAGACATGGTAAGATTTAGTGTCTTCATAATAACACCATGTCCCATCTCCCTGAAACAGCCCTGCAGGAGTGATCATCTGGCCCATTCAAAGGGGTGGGTGAGGAGGCTCTCCAAGACAGGTTGGAGTTGGCAAATACTATTATATTTGCAGAACAGTACCAATGGTCAAGAAAAGTTTACAAGTTTCCTCATTTGGACTTACATAACCAAGCGAATTTTGAGACATATGACAACCATCTCTGCATGATGTGAAGTTTAGATGTTTGAAGGAGAGGCTGGACACCCTAGGAGTAGCCTGATGAGTATCCCATAATTTCCCTTCTGAAGCACAGCCCCAGAGGATATAAACCACCACCTGGCATGTGTGAATGGTCTGCTCTGGTATATAGTGCCCTAGATGAGTCCCTGTGTGAAGTGACTGTATGGCAACCTACAACTTGCTGGTAGCTATGTGTCACAAAACAGCAATGGAAAAGAGAAGAAAGAGAAAAAGCTGCCAATGCATTGAGAGGAAATAGACAGGAAAAATGTCTGGAACCCGTCTGAAGCCCACTTGGTTTGGCATTTCTCTGCCTATGCATTCACATGAATTGGCTGCAGACAGCGCCGGTGTTATTTAAAGATTGGCCTTCTGTTGGTTTAGGAGGAATGGTTGTAAATGACAGAGTAGAGCCAGGAATGATGTAGTCAGAAACATTCAGTAAAACCTGGAATTCTATGTGGTTTGTTTGGAACCCTTAAATCTTTGTTTTGGTGCATTAAGACTCTAAAAAAATGCAACATATTTTTCAGTATATTCTATTTTTCTGCAAATTTCCTTATCACATAGAGAAAGAATTATCAGAAAACATAGGTTTCTTCCTTTTTGCATGTGTAGACTAATAATATGTTAGAGTGGCATTTCTGGGGAGGACATGGCATTAATTTATTCTATTTCCAGAAACAAACAAACTAACAAAAAAAACACAAGCCATTTCATTTGTACAAAAGAGGAAAATATTTTTATCATGTATTTTTAAGTATGCATTCTTCAGATTTCATATAATGGAAAACAATCTGAAAAATAAGTCTTTTTATTTAATTAGTTAAAGAATTAGAAGGCAATCTTGCGAGGAATTCATTCAATTAACAAAGACTAACAATCATAACTACACAATCATGTGAGAATCAAGTATGACATACTTGAATTATTAAGATCAGTACGAGTTCCATCCCAAACAACTTTAAAATGGTAAAATATGAATACTTTGTAATAATCTTTGTCTTATCAACTGAATGTATCTAAAACGTGTACAAAGGTTTACGGACATCTGAGAGACAAAGGCTGTTCTGAAAAGAGCCAAGTAGAAACTCAATTTACCATTCTTTTCATAAAATTCTTCCTAATATGCAATAAACCATTAATAATAACAATACTAGAAAGAGAGTAGAAAGAAAAACCAATTAATTATAAAACATGTTTTACCTTATTCTACTTTACCTGAAATACATTGGCTTGAGAAATAAATTTTAATAATTGCTAATCTTCTAACACAATTTCTTACCTTGACACACAGCTCATCTTGTCTATTATCAGGAAAAAAAAAAAAAAAAAAAGACAGAATGCTTCATTTGCTAATCTGATGTTGTCTTATTTTCAGTACTCTCCCACTTTTGAAAATTTAGTTGTTTATCCAGATTGAATATAAGGCAGATAAACAAATGTAAGAGTCTGATTTAATCAAGCAATTTTGAAAAAAAACAGTTAGGAGTCAGATGTGAATTAATTAACCTTTAATCTGTCTAAGGCATGGGAAAATAGAGGAAACTGAAAGTCATCTAGCTGCTGTTCACATTTCACAACATACAATAAGATTGTGAAACATTATGATATTTTAAGTATAACATCATAATATTTAGATAATTATATTTTTCATGATACAGATCTTCATAAAGTCTTACAAGTTTTATGCAAAGGAGAACAGATAACATGCAAGAGGTCACAAAACCATCAATGACAACTGACTTTCTGAGTCCTCTGTCACAGAAGTTTAAAAGAAAACATCCATGCCAAAGTTCATATAAAAAGTCTACTTTCTCATTTTTGCATAGCAAAAATTTCCATGACACTACTTTATTAATAAATGGATCTAGGTTAAAAGGCAGAAACTCAGGAACCTTTCAACTCCTTTGCCTAGCTTTATGTATACAGATTCCAAATTACCGTTGGAAACTAATGGTCAGGAATGGTCCCTCAAGTCTGAAAGACCTTTAAGCAAACATGCTGATGAAACACTATAGTATGAAATTATTGTCTTATGGTCTTTTAAAAAGTAAGGTTCCCCTTTACAGTTTCCCTGTAAATAGCTACTATCACATTTCAGCTCCAATGACACCTGCCTAAGCAGTAAGGGAATTAGTTAGCAATTTTATATGGCAGTTGTTCACTTACCTTTGATATTAGCATGACCAAAGCTGACTTGGGGAAACAACAATGTGATGGAAGAAAGACTAGAACTCGTTTCTTGGATCTTCATGAAAAGAAGGAGACAGGGAAATCAATCCAAGTAATTTCCTACAGAATAAGGCTAAGGTAAGAAAGAGGAAGGAGCCTTTTTATGGCAGTGCCTTCTGCTATCATAGATATGTACATAAAAATTTAGCTTTAATTAAATATCTCTTCTGACACCTTCCTAACTAAATTCACATAAGCTTAATTTGAAAGTAGGAAACAAAGTCATAAGAGATACAAAGAAGCAGGCAAAGGGCCTTACTTGCATCAAAGATCAAAGGATGTCCAGTTACAAGCAGAGTCTGTAGTGGACTCCACAAAAGGAGTCCTACAGGGGACAAATTGGAACAGGCAGATCTGACTACCCAAAGGTTGACCCCAGAGCTATGCATTGGAAGTTGCCTAGATAGGAAGCTGTGTCAGTAAGTTGGAGTTGGGATCCCCTTAGAAGAATCCAGAACTTCTAGACTGTGAGAATAAGCTGAAGAGTAATTTACTAAGAAAAGCAACAAATAAACAACCTGAGCTGTAATTTTGAGAAGCAGTAATTAGCGATAATGAGAAGACTACCAGTTTGGAGTTCCAAAAACTGTGATTTACAAGGTTTCACCAAAATTTTTCCCTGTGTTGAAAAAGCATAACAGAGTTCCAGAAACAACAAATATTCATGTAAACTGACCAGGGTTTGTCCATTTCTAGTCCATATGCTTTTGTGACTGAATGTGTATCTTATAATTGAAATTGAACATGATCTGTCCATCATGTTGTCTGAGTCTGAGTGAGAACAGAACTAATTCTGTTCAGTGATTTTACTTTTCAGCTCAGTTCTTCTAACTCCCTGCACTGTCTAAAGTTAGGAGCATGTTTTCACAGGCAGTGCCTGCTCCCAGCAGTGATAATACTCCATGTTTAGAGTCAGTACTGAGGCTTGGTGTGAAGACCAAGGCCACTGCTTGTGTACCACATTTGAGGGTGCAGAAAGAAAAAGGCTACACATGCAGGGAGAAGTGGCCAGGACAGATGACCCTGAACTGACCAACGAGGGATTCCAGCCCATACACATAATCAGTATAAAACTGAGGGTTCAGGAGGGTCAAGCCCTGTTTGACTCAGCTTGGGTTGTCTTACGGTTTCTTTCTCACATCTTCAATAGCTGTCATCCAAGGGGGACTCTGTCCATTTGCCTTCTATCCTGATGTGTGTTCCTGAATCCAGTACCAGAATCCAGCTCCTGAACACAACTCCTGTCTGCTGCTCAGACCAGTCTGGGACTCTACAGGTGTCTGTTTAACAGCATCAGTGGTGAGGATGATGTAATTGTCATAATGGGGGGGGTGGGTTAGATACCAGTTTTGTATGTATTTGTATATATTCCAATTTTATTATTATTATTATTTTCATTTTCATTAAAGCTGTTCTAGTTCCCTTTCTAATAGCTAAGTCTTATTCCCTTTATTCCCCCCTTATTCCCTTTCTCTTCCCCTTTGGGAAGGGGTTTAACAGAAAGTGGCTGTTATAGGTCTAAGGGGCTGCTCTGACCCTAAACTGTGATGCAGCTTCAACAAGCTTTGAGTCAGAAATTCAGTACCAAATGCTCTCAGTGATGTCTGTAAACAGTTACCATTGCTACTGAATAATTTTTCAACATGAATTGAGGCAAGTGGTATTTTGTTGTTTTCTTAATTAGCTTTGTAACCATCTTTTTTTTAAAAAAAAATTTTCCACTACTTTTCTGTTCTTTTTTTTTTTTTAAATAATTTCTTTTTTAAAAACAAAAAAATGATGATACTATATAAATGCATGTAAGAAAGTATGAAACAGTTAATTTCTTTTTCAGACTCTGGTATGTCTGTTTTCCTGCTTGTCAATTAGTGATATCATGCAGAAATTTAATCTTCTTAACTTCTAAGAATAAATAAAAATAAATTGAGCTTCAAATAACTTTGTCTCCCTTGTCTATAAGAAAGTAATTTTAATAGTTATGTGCTATTAATACAATGAAATAAAAGCAAACAAACAAATAAAACCCCCAAAACCTAACAAAAAACAAACAAAACAACCAACCAACCAAAAAAATAATAATAAAAACCCCCAAACCTCCTACCCTTTGTTTACCAGTTCATGCTTATTTGGTATTAAATTGCTATGACACTTATTACTTTAGATAATAAACTTTACTTATGTAAGCAGCATATTTTATTACTGAGAACAAAGATCTTCTCAATCTACAATCATACTGGAAACTCCCTCAGCATTGAAAAACTATAAAATGTAGGCCTTAAATATTTAAAGAAAATCAGGCTTTTTTGATACTTGAGGAGGGTTTGATTTGGGGGAGATTTTTAAGTGGTTCATCAGGATTATTTCCCCCTTTTTTTCTAATGATGTATTTGCTCTGAAGTGATGAAATTGCTGATGTGGGTGATGATAATTGAACAATGATTGCTGTCAAAGAAGGAATACCTTCCATCTCTAATCTTCTGAAATATTAAAGCAGAGATAGTCAATAGACTATTTTATTTATTCTTTTTTTTACTGACCTTTCCTTTTAGTTCTGTTTTCATTCACAAAAGGAAGTCAAAACTGTTTGCAACAATCACATTTCATTTATTTATTTTGTGGTGAAAGATTTCTTCTTTGTTGTTTATAAAATAATCTGTGAATTGAAACTTCACCATGATAGACAATATCCTTCTAGGACTTTTGCATAATGTACATCCAAAGCTTTGCTGAAAATCTTAATGGGGAAGAGGATGAAAAAAAATGTTCGTCTTTGATATAAAATACTGTATTTTTAGGTTTGGGGTTTTTTCTGTAAAGCAAGGGTTTATGACTCACAAAAGTAAACAAAAAAAACCCCCAAACAATTCCATGAACAGAAATACAAGCAGATATAAACAGATATGTAAATATATATTTTTAAAAGGTGAAAGCCAGAGACATTTCATCACAGTTAATGATCAAATAAAGGTAACATAGAAAAGTTAGTACAAGATTAATTAACCAGTTTTAAATAATAATAATAAAAGATATCTTAAGATTAATTAATATTTTTGTTCTTTATACTTAATTCCTGTACAATATTAAACATTGAAATATTTCTAAGCATATCTTGACACAAATTCCATTATATCAGGTGTATTACAATCTAGTTTTTATTTCTATAAAAAGCTTAGCATATCGCTTTGAAGTCAGATTTTAATATATCTTTAATGGAGTACTTTATTTACATGTGAAAGCTATTTAGAGAAGGCAGTGAAAACTTCTGAATGGATTTTCCTTAGGTAAACTAGTTTTCTGTGTTGTAGACTTAAAAATTTGTTAAATAATTCAAAGCAAATATTTTATTTGTGAGAAAAGGAATTACAGACCTTTTTATCCAAAATTAATCAATTTCTCACTTTGAATTTTATTTTACATTGATATTTCAAAAGTAGTAAAAATTAAAATAAGCTCCCAATTCCATTTTGAAAAATGTCAGAATCTAAATCTGAGACACTGCTGGAAGATTTAGGCAGAAAGAGAGAATCGTGTCCTTCTATAGAAAAGGAAGTGTGATTTCCAAACAGCTTCAATTTATTTTCTCCTATCACACTTCAATTAACTCAGGAGCACTTTTTTCCACTTGCCTCAGAGGGATAGCTGGTATAAATAAGAAAGGACTATTAAATTAGGCTATTATAATTTTTTAATGTATGTTATAATTAGTAAATTTATTTATGTGCCTTTTTGATTGTTGCCAGATGTAATCCATAATTTATTCACACCTTCCAATTCTATCAGCTTTATTGTTATGTATTATTCTTCTTATTATTATTTAGATAATTAGGTGAAGTGTTATGGAACTCATGGACAAAGGTGTTTTGCATTCTTTAGTAGCTATCAAGATTTTTAAAGATGCCTTAGTCTTTTCCCCTATGGTTTGATAAATAATACTGCACATAAGAAAGGTTTACTATGTAAACATAGCATTGATATTTTATTTTGTAATCATACTGTTTTCCTCCAAAGTTTTCAAAGAGATGGATTTGTTAGTTTTGGTTGCATTTTTATTTTGGTAGTTTGTTTGTTGTTTGGGGTTTTTTTGTTAGGTTTTTTTTTTTTCTTATTTGCCATTGATATGTGGAAAATATATGTCATCATCTTTCACTGAAATTCTTATCGTTAATCAAAGAAGAGTTCTTATTCAGGTTATTTTTCTTTATGGCATTTTGAAATTTGATCAATATTTTTTTTCTTATACCATAGAGTATATTTTCTGCTACTTGATGT
>JANHGN010027178.1:203226-216348 GCA_024605025.1 Megaceryle maxima
TCTCTCTCTTTTCCCTTGCCCACATCATGGTTATAGGTTCATAAATAAAAATATGTACAATA
The DNA here is from genome assembly GCA_024605025.1 of Megaceryle maxima. Lineage (NCBI taxonomy): Eukaryota > Metazoa > Chordata > Aves > Coraciiformes > Cerylidae > Megaceryle > Megaceryle maxima. Next base: position 203,289 of record JANHGN010027178.1, read on the forward strand.
AATAAATATTATTTACTAAAAATAGGGATAGAATCTCTTGAAATAGAAGCAATATAGTATGCCAGATAATACAAAACCATTATGGTAAGCATTCTGGTACACCTTTCTTTGTGTGCACTCAGATGGCAAAATACTGTTTGAATTTTGCTTTATAATCCAATCAGTTCATCTTTATACTGAATATGAGGTATATGGAATAGAATCCCTTGCTGGTTAGTTTAAGGTCACCTGTTCTGTCTGCTCCTTCATGCCAGTGCCACCTCTTCCTTTGTGCAAGCCCAACATGATGCACAAGATTTACCAGTGACCTTGGAGCAAGTATAAGCAACAGCCTTCCTGCACACACTAATCCTTGGTAGTAACTGTACTGCAGAATAACAGGATCGTCACTGGTGGAAAAGACCTCTAAAGTGACCGTGTCCAACCATCAACAGCCAAAAATTAAAAATATGAAAAAAAGAAGAAAAAAAGAAAACCAAAACAAAACACAAAAACAACACAACACTTCACCATCCTACTAGAACATGTCCTGAAGTGCCTTATCTACACATTTTTTGAATATCAATGATGCTGTGGACAATGCACTGGGGAAGTCTCAGACTGGACTCAGTGGCAGATGGGAAACAGATTTAGGGGATGGATCCTGGAACTGGATTCAGGAATACACAGATCAGGATCTAAAGTAGAACAGAGTCATCCTCTGATGCCCGCCATTATAGAAAAAAAGCTTGATCCTTGAGATCCCTCAGCTTTATACTGAATATGAGGTATATGGAATGGAATCCCTCATTGGTCGGTTTAAGGTCACCTGTCCTGTCTACTCCTCCCTGCAGGTGTGGTATTCTACTTTCTGCACACTCCAATGTTGTGCACAAGATTTAGAAGTGAGCTTGGTCTGCACACCAATCCTTGGTAATAACTTTAAACATCAAGCATTATCACTGCTAGAAGGAGACACTGTGAAAAAGTTGTTAACTTCAGAAAGTTCTGTCACTTAAAAGAGACTGAGTTGGAAAGTAAAATCACTGAATAGAATTAGTTCTGTTCTAACTCAAACCAGGACATAAGGGATCATTTGAGCAAAGTGGTATGAGGGTTTAAGTGATAAAAATGTCAACAATATTACTTGCCTTTGTGGTTGCATTAATTTATGTTTCATTAAAAACCTTCTGTTTGAGTTGGGTTCAGTTCCTTAATTACATGAATCTGATGAATGGATGAACAATTTTTCATCAATTCTATCCTTTCTCCTTAGAGCCTTCCAATCAGTATTAGATGACTGATCACAACTCCTTCAGTAGTGGCCTTGGTTTTACATAATGTTTGTCTGGCAAAACAATTTTGGTCTGGTTGACAGTATCTGCTTAAAGAATATCAAGAATTAAATTACTAAGTGTTTCCTGATCATCAATGGAATAATTCTCTAAATTTAAGCTGAGAACATACACAATAGTTATTTGAGTCTTACTTTTCTTTCTCATGAGGGCAATAAATTATTTTTTTTTCACGAGCTTTAGGGAGCAAATTTGACTATTTTATGATAAAATTAGAGAATTGTAGAAATATCTTTAACAACTGAAAATGACAAAGGAGTAGCAAGGTTTCTTCTCCCTTTCATGGCAGAGAGTACTCATGCTGGAGTCTGAGTCTGAGCAAAGATAGTCAAGAATTATTAATTTGATGAACAAGAATTGCTCCAAATTCAGTGTAAAGTGCTGCCATGAGGTTTGAATTCTTCTTGCACTTTTCTACTGTTTTGTTGCTTCCATGTGGTCCATCTTATTGATCTTCAATCAGTGAAAAAGCAGGCACAAGACATTCACTTTTGTGCACTTATAACCTTAAGAATAACCAATGGTCTTATTTGTACATAAATCTACTAAATTTTACCTGATATGAAATTAAGGTTTCTCTATGGATTATTTTAAAAATAAGCCAAGTAAATAGTTCCAAACAAATGAAACTCAATGTAAACAAGTTTTTCAGAGTAAATACTTTTGGCTCTAATCCTGCAAAACAATGCAAAGAGATGAACAAATTGTTTTGTCCTATATAAGTCACAACAGCATCACAATAAAATCTGGTAAAATATCACATTTTGCCAATCCAGTTTGCAAAGGTTTTCACTTTTCTCTCAGTCCAGTGTAAATCAAATCCAACTTCTCCAGTATCTGTGGAGCTACGGTGTCATAAAAAGGAGATAAGACTTGAGTTTCCTGCTCCTGTGACAATGTACATCTCAGCATTTTTGGCTTCATACTCTCAGATTTATTTATAACTGTTTATATTAAGAATAATAATAACCTTCAGGTCAGCTGTTTCCTGGCAACTAATCACTGAATGCATGAAGAGCCTAAGGCAAAGCCTGTGGGCCACAGATCTTCTGGCCAGTCACCACCTGTCTGTTGTAAACTTCTTTCTCTATTTGGTATCACTCCTTAATTTAAGTTATTTATGAACTTCAAAAAGCTAAAAATGTTTTGGTTTGTTTTTCAAGCAAGAATTTAAAAAAATAAAACATTCATCTGTATATACTTTCTGCAATTAACATTTAAAGTGTGTTTGAAACACAGAAAGAAATCATTAAAGTCTGAGACATTTTTGTCTCACCTCTACAGATTTATGTTCATTGCCACATCAGGAGGAGGAATCAATTCTTTTCAGAGAACAGTGCTTTAAATTTACATACCCCTACTTAGAAAACTCACTATTTCACCCCCGGAACAGATTAATACAGAATCCCTTGATTAGCAATATGTATAAGGGGAAAATGCAATAAACCCAATGGGGATACCTGTTATCTGACAATACAGGGTGGTTTGTTCACTAATTTAAGATTAAGTTATGTCAGAAAACTTTGCATATTCATCCTCAGAAATTAACATTAAGAAATATTTGGGATTAAATGTGCTCGGTAAAAAGTCCTGTGTGGTTTAATACCATTGTTCAGCATTTTAGAAACTGAGTGTGAGGCATGAGAATCAGTAGCACCATTCAAGTTCCCACTGAACATCCTTCGCTGTGTGGTAAAAGAACCATTTCTGAGTTCATATCTCCATTTATGGTAGGAAACTTACAGAAAATGGTTTAAACAGATCTGTTATGGCTTGAAAGTCCTGTCCATTTTCTATTATTCAGAGAAATGAAAGGAATTTAATTTAAGGTAGGAAAACCCAGCCGTGTTTCCAAAGAGCATTTCAATTCTTGATTTACTGCACTTCAGCTTGAAGTTTTTCCAATACTATGTAATTCTTGAAAGAAAAAAGTTCCCTGATGTCAAGATTAACTAACTGAAGCTGCAATATTTTATTCAGGTGACTGTAATTCTGTCATTTCTCAATTTTAAATGCTGAAATTTGTAATCATATTTGTTGGGTTTAGCTATTTAGTTTAATATACCCATCTCTTGGTAATTTCCTAGGTTCTCAAAAGGAAAGGTGGTAAAGCAAAATGACTGAGCAAAATTCATTCAATACTCCTTGGAAGTGCAGTCTACTCTAGAAGAAATACTGAGTTCTCTGTGTGGAACTAATGTTATCTGTAATGCACTGTCTATTGTGCAGACAACTTCTTATGGAAGAAAATGTGTCATTGTTGACAATAAATTCCATAAAAAGTGATTTATGAGATTTATGGATCCTGATTTTGATAAAGCTTGTGCTACTGCCTCCCTCTTGGTATCAATCTTCTTTCTCCTCTGGCATCTCCTGTTCTTCTATTCATTCCCCCAATGATTTTCTGGTTTGTATCCCCACACATAACTTCTCTGTATGACAACAAAATTGGGGGTTCTCATTTTTGTAGTGAAGGAACAAGGCCACTGAAAGGAAAAGACTGTCTCAGTACACACTAGAAAACCAAACAGCCCTCACATTTTACTAGCCTTACATATTTCTGTGGATTTTAATTTAGAGAAGCTAATAAAACATCTGTATTTAGTTAGAACTTCACAGAAATAATAAAATACCTATTTTTTACCTTGGTTGAAGAAGACTGTACACCTCCCACCACTTCTGCACTCCAAATCTTGACATCTAGTTCTTCCCAGAAAAAGAGTTCAAAGAAGTTGTTCATGTGAGCATGTGTTCATGTATTTTCTTCCTTCCTCATATTTTACTGCACTTTTCCAGAAGGACTTATCTCAGGGAAGACAGCTTAAAAGCAACTGAAAATCTGTAATAGGAATTCTCATTTTATGATATATTAAACCAGATATACACATTTCTCCTGAAAAGTTCAGTGCTGGAGATAACAAAGCTTTTCACTGGGATCTGGCATAGTTCTTTTTATGTACTTACAATGCCTTTGTGTATAAATGTTCAAAGCCTGGAAGATGAAAAGAACAAAGGAACTTTCTCATGAACAAGTTTCTTTCCTGACATTTGTGACAGGCTGTACACTAGTGACAAATTGTATCTGTAATAGTCTTACCATTAATGTAATCAACACAATGAACAGACTCTTACATATTTGGTGACTTATAACCTCCTGTCCCTTCTTCCTGCATCTCTTCCAGTCAGCTGTTGACTTCTAAAGAATTATAAACCTGGACTTGTTTGTGAAGATACATGTTTGTAAGATATGCAAAGTCTGCTCTGTCAATGTCCTCAGAAATTATTTACTTCAATTCTTCTCCAACAGCTTTAGTTGAATTACATTTATTTTTCTAATAAATATAAAACAGAATAGTTTTGTTAACCCCAAACCATCTTTATTTAATACTGCATCTGTACTGTGGATTTCTCACTGAAAAAGCTGGATAAATTTGCCCCTGCTGAGCTCCATGCTGTGATAGATTGCCACAAGCAGCTACTCAAGCTATTTTTAAACATACTCAAGACACCTTTATTCTATGCTGAACCCTGGAATACAGACATATGTTTAGGCGCCAGTAATGTGTATTCATCCAGGCCCTTTAAAGCTCAGAAAAAGCCACCTCCTAGTTTCTTATTAATTGTACATTTTGTGCACTTATAGGCATGATTTCTCCAAGTTAAACATACTAGGGAAAGCAGCACGAGACACATTTAAAAAGTACACACTCAGCAGTCAGTGAAGCTGAAAAGACAGTGTCCTTGATGCATACTTGGCATTTTCATCAGCCCCTACAGCACTAATTTAAGATTACTTTGTAGTTCCAAGAGAATTCAGTATGGGACCTGGTCCTAAAGCCTTGATAAACTATTAACGTGAAATTTTGTTCTTTGTGTGGGTACAGATAATCCTAAAATACTGCTAATTATTTCTAAGACATATGTTTAAAATTTTTTCGTGTAGATTGTTTGCAAGATCCTCATACATCCTGCGAAACATTATTATAGGAGGGGAAGAGCTTAAATACAATAAAAATGAAATTATGAAAACAATCTGTTCCAAAATTAGAAGCTACATTTTGCCTTCATAAGTAGTTTATCTGGGACAAGACATAAGGAGAAAAATATTAGATAAAAGTGCTTGGTGTCCTTTGTTTGACAAAGCATCCCAGAATCATCTCATTTTTATGTTGATCCAGTGTATGCCATAGCATTATCTGCTGTCGACACAGTGGAGACATTTACAGACCAATCCCAACAGTTGTAGCTCATTTATATAACAAATGGAAAGCATATTGGTTTGCCATATATGTGTAATCTGAGCACAGAAGAGTACACCCAGGGAAAAGAGTTATAGTATGAATTTTTAAATTACTTGTTTTAATTTAAATTTACTTGTTTTGACTCATTATTTCTCATTAGTGTTTGAACAATGGACAGTACCATAAACTTGTTTAGCTTTTTGTATTTGAAATTATCCTCATCTCTTCAAGAATTCTTTTTGTATCACAGTATGAAACAGGATAGTCAGTTCCCTCTTAAAAAAGAATCAGGGGTACTTGACGGGGGATTGAGTTATTTATATTTGTGGATAGTTTTAGACTGTTTAAGAATTTATATAAATATTAGTGCACCAGTTATTATAAATTTACTATTGCATTTCTGTAAGAATTACTCTTTCATTAGAAGAGTGTTTATTTGATTGTTTGTTGTTACACACACACACACATACTAATAGAGTTAAATGGGATCAGATTGAAGCTTCTCTGTAACAATTGATGAATATTTGATATTAACATGGTTATTTGGATCTTTAATTCATAATTTTAGTGGGCTTGCTGAAGGCAAGAAAGAAGAGGAAAGCTGTGATTCACCCTAGCAAACACTTGGGATGTTGTTATAAGCCATGACTCTGACTCTGTTTTCAGATGAACCTACCAATTAGTTTCAGGCAGACAGCCTGGCTACAGCACTGTAAAATAAAAGAGGAAAGACTGAATAAAAAAACATGTCCCCGTGTCGTGAGGTCAGGCAGACAGTAGAAAGCTGGGTGTGAGTCAAAGACCCTAGAAATACGAGCTAACTAAAGAGCAACACCAAGGGAAGCTGAGCTGCTGCAGCAGGTGAGATGATGCCAAAGGATCCACTCCACTCCTTCTGCTCCCAGCTCCTCAGCACCAATTGCTTCCCTTGTCCAGCACCAATGCTCATCTGTCTCCACAGTACACTCATTCAGAGAACTAAAGTAGCAGAAAACAGCTCTCTGCTCTTTGATAGTTTGTTCTCAACTGAACTGACTCACTTGAGATGACAGTGAGTGCCTGAGCTTCTAAGTGAATTATCAGAAGATGGGAAGGGTGGGAGACTACTCCTTTCCACCACAGTTACCTGTCACCCTTAGAGGCTTTACCAAAAAAAAGAGACACCATTGTACATACTAGACATTTCTGGGGAAAAAAAAAAAAAAAGTTTAAAATAATGTTTGCAACTTTAACTTCTGCTAGTATAACAGAAGAAGGCCATCTTCAGACACTCCTTATGACAAGAGCTGTGATTACTCATCTATCAGGGTCAGATGAATCAGACCTGACACAGAGTACTGTATCTCAAGGCCTATTTTAAGGCTGAGGAAAAAAATATCATACTTTAATGCAAAGGAAAGTCACAAGATTTAAGACTCAAGTGATGTAACTTAAAGGAGAGAGGAAAAAATCTCACTAATGGGGCAACCCTGATAAGAAAGTTTAAAAGACTCCTCTACTGAAGTGCACATGCTGAATTTATACACTGATAATTTTAAACAAGATTCTTCATACAGTTAATTACTACTGAATGTCTTATAGCTGATTCTTGAAGGTCTGCATCTATGAGAGGAAACATCTTATAGTCATGTCAGTATCCTATGGGAAATATAAGAGCAGAAAAATCTCTATCGGAGCTTAAACCTTTTCAAGACTCCTAAAGCAAGTTTGAAGGCCTCCCTGTGAAAAAAATGTGCTAGTAGGAGATATGGTGAATATCATTCCAAAGCATATATAAAATTGAGATATATCAATGTGAGTTTGGAACAGAGTAGGAAAAAATAAATGTGTATGGGAAAGTGAGGCTGATGGAAGCTGAGAAGCCAAGCAAATAGCTTTGAGGTGATATCTGAATTTTCTAGTGTGTGGCAAAGCCCCTGCCTGATTCCTAGACCCATAATAATACCCATGTTGAGAGTGTCACAAAGTGCAGCTGGCCTTCAATTCAGTCCTGTGTAGGAGACAGGACTCAAAAGTCAATGCCTGACAAAGCTCTGTATGAAGTCAACATGTGACCACAGTGCACTACTGAACTCACATTCACTGAAGCAGGTCCACTAAAAAAGTTGTGACTCATTTCCCAGGAAAGGGTATATAAGGACTGGAGTCTGGGACAAAAATAAGTCCAAGAAAGAAAATTCTGTTAGACACTGAATTAGTGACTAGACCTTGTCAAGCAAGGAACTTCTCTCAGGCCATCTCAGGGCCTGTGGGCAGCAGACATCTCTTTGTTTATCACTGAGATTCCAACTATGAAACAACGAAGAGCTGGAGGCAGAACATCAAGCTAAGTCTGAACTCACAGTCAGGAAGTGTACACAGATACTTGCGCTATGGCAATCAATTCAAGGAAAAAAGCCACCCTCCATGGTGATGCACTGGGGCACATTGCTTCCCAGAAGCTGGAAGAAAACATCCATGTGCCCAGTATAAACAAAGCCATTGATAACAGAACTCCCCACAGAGATGAATTTCCCCCTTTGGGAGAATTGGCTGAGAGCTGCAACAGAAAAAGGAAGAGAATATCAAGATGAAAACAAGCTGGACATTGTTTCATTTAAATTGGATGCTATTCTGGAGTCAGTGCCAGAAACAGTTAGTATGCCTAAAATAAAAGCTATAAACAGACAAATTAAATATATCATTTCAGAGAATGTAATATGTTCTCTTGCACTGAAAGTAAATGAATGTACATATGATCAAATAGTCAAATGGAAAAGTATATATAATCATTCTAGAAAAATACCTGATTTTTTATAAAAGCTCATAATACCTTCAAAATTATACCCCCTGTAGAGAGCAAAAGGATAAAAATAGCTGCAGTAAATTTGGAAAAAAAATAATCTTCCAGGTAGAGTATAGATGGGGGCTGATTTTCCAACCTCTTATTTCTGAAAGAAAAGAAGATTTCTTGAGTAGCAAGCTGTTAGGGAAAGATCACGCTGAATACAGCTGCCTGGGCAGCTGACTGTACTACTATTCAAATATATCTGATACATTTAGAACACATTTCTTCACAAATTAGAGTAATAAGAGAAAGTATTTTTAAAAGCACTAGTCCAAAGATACTATGAAAGCAAATATATGTGTAGCAGATCTATCAAGAGAAGAATTAAGGAAACCTAATTCATTATGGGGTTTTTGTGTCATTTACAGATTTTTCATTGACAATAAGAGATTTTATTTAATATCTTTGTTGGAAATTTCATGATGTCGTTCACCTATAGCACTTCTCTGACATATTATAGGGGATAAACAAATCTTCAGTCTTTCCCTTACTGGATTACAATAGCAGAACCTGTGTCACCTAACAGCTTGTCTGTTTTCAGGAAGCACATTTGTGAAATCTCTTCTCCTTTCTTGTGTTTCATTGAAAACAGTTTTGATGGGCAAAAGATAAACATACAGCTGCTGACAGATGCAACATGGAAACAGTTTCATATCCCCAAGAAAACAGTCTGAAATCAATGTGCTTCAAAGATGCTTTTCAGAGCACTAACAGGCGTTGCCTTAAAACAATGCAAGGGCAGAGAATATTCTTTCTGAAATCAAAAAAGGCAAATACAGGAATACTGAAACACTGAACATAGAGACAGTTGTTTAATTTAAGAGTGATACAGACTGGCCCATATTTTTATTGACAGCCACTCGGTACACATTTGCCCCAAACTCATTATTGCCATTTTCGAAAATGAATTCTTTCCACTTGTGAAATAGTACTTTTTTATACATGTATTTTATCTGACATCTGAATTAATATCTCGGACAATCTTTGTGCAAGTAGATGTCATTGATAATGTAGCAAAGCCCAGCAAAATATATGTGATCTCGGATGAAGCATAAAAACTCACAGAATAATGCTTCTCCATATAGAGCAGAGAGGACAAACAGGGTAGAGAATATAAGACAAATAATGGGGACAGTTTTAGTTCTATCCAGTAAATCCAAGTCTGGCAAAGATTACCAGAGTTATGATCCAAGATAAGACCCCCGAGGAAAGTGATTAAAGCACAGTGTGGCCAGTGTAGCAATTGTTACCAATTCAGAATGGAGATTTTGCTGCCGAAGGGATTTTCTTTTCAAGAACCAGATTAGTTATCCCAAATGTGATAGAAAAAGCATTTTAAAGAGATTTCATGAAGGCCACTAAACCTGCAAATTCAAAATAAAAAAATTAGATCTACTTCACACTAATCTCAAATGACCAGTGATCCTGAGGAACCTATAAAACCTTTCTTCAAGCAAGACACATCAAGACAGAGAAACTTACGTTAATACCAGAGGAAAGCTATTCTTGTGAAGTAAATTCAACATGGAGTTATTTATATTGACTAGGTATATGCAGTCTGTTCTAAATTATTCTTCTCATTCTTGAAATAGCTTCACTAGATTATATTATAATTTAAAATCGGAATGCAAATTTGGAATCTGGTGTGGGTTTTGTGGTTTTGGGAGGAGTCTTGTATTGCTTTTTTTTTTTTTTTATTAGGAGATTTTATACCACAATCATTTCCTTGAAGGCACAAGATGATGAACATTGTCTGATGAGTCGTTTACTCAAGAAATTAGTAATCCCAAGAGGTTAGTAAACCCAGAAAAATGACTCTACTTTAGAATTACAGAATCATGTCAGTTGGGTTTAATCTGCATTGGAAGGGACCTAAGGAATTCTCTAGCTCAAAGCAGGGTCAAGCCATGAATTTAGACCACGTTGCTTTTGTTCTGGCAAGAATACTATTCACATCTCAAAGAAGATCTGGAAATCCAGGTGGATGCTGGAGAAACTTATCAAATCTAGTTAGTATCATGACTAGTTGACTGTTTATATTATTTGGCAAGAGTAAACATTGCAAAATACAACCTAACTAAAAAGCTGAATTTATTATTTTTTTTTTCCAGTGATTGTTAAAAACACTGACAGTGAGATTTAGAAGCTGCAGTCTTTAAAATATGATAATTCTACCCAAGAGCTGTGATTGTTACAAGCAGGCATACTTTGCATTGATAAAAACCAGTACATTTGGTTTATGTAAAAAATTAAATCTATAGGAACTGTTAAAAAGAAATAGTGCTATATGTTTACAAAAATCCTCAGACATTAAACCAGAAAAAAAAAAATTATTATTATTATTATTATTTTCCCTTGCCATTTGCATCAGTTTCATGCCCTCACAATGTAATGATTTTGGGAACCAGTGGTAAGTTAGTATAGAATAGTTAATGAGGCAGTGATGTCTAGCAGATAACATCTGTTATAATAACGCTTTTGTGCTGAGGTCAATGAGTGTTAATACTGGATTTGTAGAAGGAAAGTAATGGGAAAATTTTATATTGACTAAATAAAAATTAATTGTGCAGAAAGTAACAAAGTTACCAGTAACAAAGTGCCAAGTTTCCCAGTTTAGCACTAAATTAGTTAAAGTGTCATCTGATTAACACTGCTAAAGTACTAACCTGGCTAACCTGTTTTCAGCATCTAAGTTAGCATCTCTTCATGATAATACGCTGTGTAACACTGGCTTGCCAGCTCACTCAGAGCTAACTCCATGATGTGTGCTTAACATTCTTCACAGTGTTGGAATATGACCTCAATAAAATTCACAAAAAAGTGATGAGTGTAGGAGAAAAAAATGTCCTTCTGGAGCATTATAATAATGACATGGAATATAATGAAAGGAGGTATTTACATTCAAGATGCTTAAAGAAATGTTTTATCTTGTTATCAGAATCCAAATATGGGGGCTTCAGAATCGTATATGACCATTCTGAATCATCATAACCTTTCAGTATGTCCTTATATGCCTTTTGGCATTATGGCAGAGAAATGCTTCCAGAATATTTAGTTTCTTTTAAAAATCTGTAGCTGAATGGCTAACTTGTGGTCAGCATGCTTACAGGAACAAAGCTCAAATAGTCACCTACATATTTGCAGAAGTTTTGCCTTTATGAAAACCCTTAATTTTAATAAACAACTGTTCAGTTTGCCTGAGGTATTGGCAATTTTGCTGGCCTTCAACTTTGTTTCCAGGCCCACAGGAATTCAACATCTCTGGTTGGCACAGTGTAGCACAATTTTCAATTAATTTGCTTTCCTGGATTAATCTGGTTTTATTTCGTTCAGCAAAAATATAAAACTGGGTTTCTATCCATATATTTTAATGCAGATTTCTTGACATTTTTCATCAGCTGAGGGCACTAATCCCAGCATTTTACACAAATTGCAACTCAGTCGCGTGATGTCTACTTGAATTCTGGCAGCTTTAATTGAATGTGTTTCAAAACTGTAATACAGGGGAGAGGACAGTGATGTCTGAAGCCTGTTGAACTTTTCTACAGTGCTGCCACAAATATTTAAAGAGCAACGAGAGAGATTAACTTCAATGGGCAATGGAGGATTGAAAAAATTCCTGTAGGTCCCTTATGTATATCACTTGCTGTTTTAAGGTGTGTTTCATTCAAGCTGAAAAACACTTTGAGATTTTCAGATAAAAGACACTACAAAATGAAAACTGATGGTGTTATTAGTTTATGTATTCCAAGTCCCTCTAGGACAACTGCAAAATCCACAAGCTGGAGCTTGCATTGGAGCCTCTGATCATAGATAAATTCTTCAACTTCGAATTAATGGATTAAAGAAACAAGAGAAAGAGCCTTTTCTGTGCATTTGAGCCTCAATTACTTGCTCATGAATTATGTATTATATCGCATGTATATGTGCTGATGCTCCAAGTTGTTAAAAATAATTAATAAACTAATAAAACCATCACATCTTCAGTGTTAAACTGATAGTAAACTGTTTTATGTACTTGAATAAGCTACAATACCATGTTATGTTCTCATTTTAGGTACTTGGAAACTGAGAAGGTAAATACAGAAAAGTTTACATTGTTTTAAGAAGAGAATAGACTGGATTTACATACATGAATTAGACAATACTTGCTCTTGTAGCATTAAGACCTACCACATCTGCTCAGATCATGTCCAAGGTGTTTAGTGTCTATGGAAGAAATGCACTAGGACTGCTATTTTCAATATTTTTTTGTTATAGTGCCCTTTAGAGCCATGCTTTTGTTCCTTTCTTTATAACATAAATGGAAGAAGTTAAGCATTTTAATGCTCTAGTTTCTCTCTATAGTAACGTGCAGAATACATTCATACTTGCTATCTTGTGAATATAACGTATAACAAGCTTGTCGAAAAATGTAAGTCACAAGGTTTTTAGAGATATACTCAGGTTCTAATACCACTAAACTAATCACACAACGAATGAAAAAGGGCTTTCAAATAACCTTTATGTAGAGGACTTTGAACTATTGACGTTTTTTTCCAGACATTTTTTTCTTTTCTCTTTTCTTTTCTCTTTTTTCTTTTTTCTCTTTTCTTTTTTCTTTTCTTTTCTTTTCTTTTCTTTTCTTTTCTTTTCTTTTCTTTTCTTTTCTTTTCTTT
>JANHGN010027178.1:216448-233917 GCA_024605025.1 Megaceryle maxima
TTTATTATTATTTTTTTAAAACATTTTCTAAATAGGAGCATTAGCTGCTCTTACAATCAGATTTCAATTGTTCTTGCCATCTCACTTTCATATTTTTATTGTAGTAATTTAAATGTCATTCTCAGAAACAAATAGCCAGAACAAAAGGAAAGTATTGCATAGTTGGATGGTGTTTAAGGGCATGCAGATAAACAAAGTCCATTGTAATTATGCCAGGGGCATAATTATGACTGTTCTGCTGTGCATTCTATAATTAGTTTTGGAAGCAAATACTGCAATATTCAGCCATGAAATGAAGTGGAAGAAGTAAGTTTATTTGAGATTAATAAAGTCTCCATGAACATTCCTAAAAGGCTGATGAACCCTTAAGTATAGATTATAGGTCAGAACACAGTGCCAGTACTTCCTCAGAGGGCAAGAAATTGAGCATATTATATATATTAACTACAAAGAGAGTCAACAGAGGGCTGTCGAATGCTAATGGAAGAATTAGACAAATTACACCACAGAAAAAGATGTGTGGTATTTTTATTACAACATTTAAATGTATTTTTAACAGTCTTATTATACCTGAGATGTTCTAAGAAAAAATCCAAAGTTCTTATTACTGAAATTCATTACAGCTATATGTGCATGCTCATTTACAAAGAAATTTTAATGTAATTTTCTGAAAAATTCTAAACTATATTACCAAACTATATAAAACCCCTAAATTTGAAATGATGGCTCTTTTCATCCAGCCACCTTCCAAAAGGAAGTGTCAGCTAGTGAAAAAGTGTTTTCACTTTTCCTTTCATATATAGCAAATGGAATACAAAAAGTATAACACTCTTGTGTAAACTCCTCATATTATACACTATTGCAAGCCTTGATCACTGCATCATAAAGAGTAATATCAAAGGAAAATGGATTCCTAGAAGGGAGAAGAGAATTTAAGAACATGCTTGATTCTTCATGAACTGAAAACTCTCTTATAGGTGGACCTTAAAGCTTCCGCTTCTGTTTCTTCTTCAGTCTTTTAATTATTCTGTTTCCTGTAGTCAATCTCTCCCTGCTGACACAGCTTATTTCCAGGCAATTGCTTAAAGTTTTCAAGAGATCACAAGGAAATCATCCTGCACATTTGGAAGGCATTGTCCAAAGAACAGAAGTCTGTCAGCCAAATGTTGACTTTCTCATCATTCCTACCACGTACCATACACAGCAAGTATATAGTAGATGCACTAAGCAAATTCAACTAGTGTAGGTTATTTTGCTTGTAGGTCAGAAAACTGGCATATCTGGATGAAAGTATCTCAATAGGTTCATTGGAACTGGGATGGGTGATTGAGTGATTTGCAGCAGAGTGTACAGCAAACCATCTCTTTTTCAGTGATTAAGTAAAATAGTTATCTAATACGATGGAAGACTGTATTTGGTTGTCGGGAGGAATTCACTTGCATTATTTATTATATATCTGTAAGCATTAGAACTTGGTGCAAGTATAATTTTATGTGTTTTCTGATACTCTTCTTTCCCCTTTTGGGGAGCTTAGAAATAATTGGCATCTAGATAATGAAAATATACCTCATTTTGAAAATAAGGTGTAATTAACCAGGTAGTTTCAAATCCACAAAACAAACATGCAAACAGTAGCATCTGAAGTTCATTGTGTCTGCCAAATTATGTTTAGATTTCTGTGTATAGTCAAACCATATACCCTTGAATCTATTGACCAGCATAAAGATACATTCAGAATTTCAGACCCTGAAAATGAATAGATAATTGAATTTTTACTAATCTTTAAATTAAAAGTATGCATAACCATTGTAAATCCTCCACAGAAGAACAATACAATAAAAGTTGGCTCAGTTGTAATTTCCATTTAACACTTTACTGATTGTTAGACTTTTCAGCATCTCCTTACATCATTTATGTCTCAAACAATGAAAAAGGTAGAGCAAAAGATGTAATGCAGAAAAGTATATATATCTTTCTGTCAGTATAAGATAAATTCCTGAAGTATAGTCGAAGGTGTGACATATGAGTCTAGCCTGTATAATTTATTGAATTTCAATCTACATATATGTATGAAGGTGTATGTATATATATATGCTCTATATGCATATAAGTAAAAAATAAGAAAAACATTAAAATTCTGACTCCTATCATTACACCAAGTAGTACATTCTTCAGTGACAAAGTCCATTTAAGTCAATAGCATAACTCAATGGAATTCACATTGTACCTTTCTTTGAATAAGGACCAATATACAAGTGCATTGCTGCATGACCTAACCAGGGAATTCATGAAAATTTCGATAGGCCCCAGGTGTTTGATTGCTTCTGTTTCCAAAGGTAAATCTGGTTTTGTGCCACTATTTTTTATTGAAAGCTCTATTTGTATTTTTATGTGCAAAACCGAGAGTTGCTGGCAGGAAACCACTGACAGTATCTTCAGTCAGGGACACTGTAGCAACTAATTTATTTCCTCACATCAAATGACTGTATCACTGAATAAATTGCATCAGCTTGTGGAGTGACCTGATAAGATAAACAAATGAGAGTCTTGGAATTTATACTACATGAGAGAATGAATTGTCTGAGGTAAGATATGTAGAAAAACATATCAATATAACAAAAGAAAAACTAATTGTTGAAAGGAGGAACCTTTAACAACCTGCAACATCTTTTGAAACTCGGATGGAACTATTTAAAAATCTAAGAATTAAAAAAATATATATTATACCTATATAAGTATGATATAAACTGAGTTCTGAGGTGTAGAACAAGGAAGAAAAAATAAGTCAGACAGAAAGATACTGGCAATATGCAGTAAGTGAACTCTCATTGCATTAATACTACTAAACTGTTCTGTTCTCTTTTGTTTGGTTTTTTGGTAAATGAATTTAAACAATGGCAAGTGTAAAGTCCTACACCTGGGGAGGAATAAGCCCATGCACCAGTACATGTTAGAGGCTGGCCTTCTGGAAAGCAGCTACGTGGTGAAGGACCTTGAAATTCTGGTGGATAGTAAGTTATCCATGGGACAGTAATGTGCCCTTGTGGTCAAGAGGGACAATGGTATCCTGGGGTACATAAAGGATAGTGTGGGGAGCAGGTCAAGGGAGGTTCTCCTCCCCCTCTATTCTGCACTAGTGAGACCACATCTGGAGTATTGTGTCTGGTTCTGGTGTCCCCAGTTCAAGAGAGAGAGGGAAATACTAAACAGAGTCCAATGGGACTGGAACATCTCTCTGATGAGGAAAGACTGAGACCTGGGGTTGTTTAGTCTGGAGAAAAGAAGACTGAGAGGAGGATCTTATTAATGTTTACAAATATCTGAAGGGTGGGTGTCAAGTAGAAGGGGCCAGTCTCTTTTCAGTAGTGCCCTCTGATAAGATGAAAGGTAGTGGTCACAAAATAGAACACAGGAAGTTCCAATTCAACATGAGAAAAAACTTAATTCCTGTGAGGGTGACAGAGCACTGGAACAAGCTGCCCAGAGAAGCTGGGGATTCTCCTTCTCTAGAGACTTCCAAAACCCACCTGGATTTGTTCCTGTGTGGCCTGCCCTGCGTGATCCTGCTCTGGCAGGTGGGTTGGACTTTATGATCTTCCAACCTGTACCACTCTATGATCTTATAATCTACCAACACACAGAGCATCCAAGCAACATTTATGTGCTGAACTAATCCCACAAAGGGGAAACACTTATTTCAATCAAGGTAGTTTGCAATAGAAAAGAAAAAAAAAAAAAAGTTATAAAAATGGGCCTATGCAATTTTTCTGATTAGTTACATATTTATGAAAAATTGCAAATAAATTAAAACACAAGTAATATATATTAAAATTATATAAATATGTCTGTATAACAGCAACATGTACTTTCATACACATCATAGATATATTTATATATAAGTGCTGTGATGCTATTTATATTTAGATTTTCCTGAATCACAATTGCATACTTCGTATTGTAATATATTTGTCTTCCATCCATGGAAAACATGTTTTATTTCTCTGTTAATTTTTGCAACCAGTTTTTTTTTAACTTTAGGAAGTTTCCTGAATTTTACTCACTTTACACCCAGTTGATTACAGAATTACATTTTCTCTAGTTATATAACCTTACTGCCTGATAGATAAGTACATAGCTATAAGTGATATAGTCGATTTCATTCCTGGAGCCAATAATTTTTCTTTAAGAAAATCGATTTCTTCCTGCTATGTTGAAAGGTATTCTAAAACATAAGGAAATTAATTGTTTATTTTAAAGTACTTAATAATTATTTCATTGAAAAGAAAGTTACCAATTTTTATTGCAAGTTAAAAAAATGTTGACACGATTATTGTCTGTACTTCTAAGATAAATAGTTTAGGATATTTTCAGTTCTGTTATGTAAAAATTCAAAACACAGAATGGATTCTTTTCATGCTACTTGACACTAATCTAAAGAAAATTTGTTAGGAAAATGAGAATTTCATTGTTAGGTTTTTTTTTTTCTTGAATTAGGAGATCTTTAATTTTTGCTGTTTCTCCACAGAGAATAATGTGATTTTGTAATTTTCTACAAAATTTAAACAAAGACACAAAAAACTCCTAAACCTGTAAAAATCAGTAACTCCAAAATTATAATCTAAACTGGTAGGGGAAGCATGTAAAATTCACAGGGGAAAAAAAAAAAAAGCTGAAGTGGTCTCTAGGCATTGCCTAGTCCAACTTCTTGTTTAATAATCAGCCAATTCAACAACTACTTCAACATGTTACAGTGTTTAATATGTATGGTTCATCCCTGATCATGTACCATCTCATAAAAATAAATTGGCAGCAAAGAATGTGCAATAAGCAGAGCTCAAAATTGACTGGCAAATGCAAGTTCATAAAAACCTAATATATTTCGGCAGCCTAAAAGTTTAGCTTTGGCATCTACTTACAGGAATCTTGAGTCAAATGATTGTGGAGTGTCTCATAAAGCATCTTTAGTAAGGCTAGTAACTGTCCTTTTGTATCCTGAGTTTATCTTCAGTGCCTACAGCATAAGAATGAACATTAATACTGAGGTGCATATTAATTTGCATGGCTAAGTATGTACCAAGCTTTAGAATTTCTTCTGAAGTTTTCAAATCATATCTTGATTAATTTTTTAAAAATCATTTATGAATTGATCAGAGCCTACTTAAAGTGAATAGTAATGAAGTTATGTACATATACATAGAAACTTTAATTACCTTACCATCTCTTTTAAAGGAGTCCACACACTATCCATAAACAGTCCTTGAAGCTATGTCCCATCATCTGTCTTTTAGAAAATGTTAATTTTTATTTTGTTATCTCATCAAAATATGGAAAATCTGAGTTGAATTCTGTGGAAAAGATATCTGGTGAAGTTTAATGGCAACAAGAAATATATAAAAAATCAATCCAGCTATTTGATATGCCTTTTATTGAACTTGGTGACCATTAAACCAACCTCAAAATAGAATTATTGACTTGATTTAAACTTGCGCGACACAGATAAGAATGCCACTATGTGAAGCAGGTCATCTTGATTTGCAACACTGTAAAAAGTGCAATTTTGCAAAACTAAAGATTGTCATAGACAACACAAGCACACGTGTTCCTGCAAGGAATGAGACTCATGGAAAATAAGACTGCTAAAGTAACCTAGTAATAGAATAGTAACAACATTTTATTGGTACGTCTAAACATAAATATTTGGCATTGAGGTAGTGTCATCAATTATATGGTTAATTATAATTATAATAAATGAACATTTCATACATTTTTCTACCTCAGAGTTTTTCAAAGCTCTTCATGAGCAATAAGTAAATGCTGATATCAAAAGTTATTTATCTTATTCCACTTTTTAATCATGTTTTCCTACTTACATTGGTAGTGCTTATATATATTACTGTGGTACCTGCAGAAACAAAGAGAGGCAGATATGAATTTGATCCGATGACCATTCAAATGAATAGAAAAATTGTCATAATGGTGAGAGACACTGGACACAACAGATTTATTGACTCTTTTGACTGACACAAATACACACCTACTAAGCATATAAAGTGACACTGTTCTACCCCAGAGGCCTCTGTATTCTTCTTACAGTAACTCCGTAATGGTGTCCTCTCTCCTTGCTTTTTCAGTTTAACTCCCAAGTATTCCTTCTTTTTCCAAACTATTCCTCTTCATATGGTGCTTTCAAATTGCTTAGAGTGTCCTTCATACATGTTTTCCAGACGTTTTGGTGATATTGATATGTCAAAAATACAGAAATATTTTAAATAGCAGATATATGTATTTATATTTCTATTTTAAGACATACAGATAAAAATGGTCACGAACACAACTGTAATATTCTATGCCTTGGTTATCTTAGCAATAAAACTTGCCACTAATTTCTTTGTGTAACTCCATTGTTGGCAAGCAGTCATTCATTTCATTGGTTCAGATCACAGTGGGTAACTTGACCCAAAGTAAAGCTGTCTGAAGAAATGGCCAGGGTATCTCCTATTCCATACACATAACGCTGTCTTGCTTAGAAGGCTGAAATGTTTAGATGTAAGCAAGGCCTCTTCTCTTGTTCGCAGTTACAGGGAATTAATTTCAGACAATTTTATTTATTATTGGTACTGGAAGAAAGTTCCAGGATAAGGAGCTTATGATAATGATGTGCCTGGACCATAGGAAACTGCTTATAAGTACATAACTATTTAAAAACAAGTGTGTCTTATCAATCTCCTCTCTTAAAACGTATATTACCTAGATCCCAGATAAACCAGAACTCAGGGCTACTTCACAAAATGCATTAAAAACATCAAAAACAGAGACAGACATCTGGTGAAGTTTTCTCTGTATTTTAGTATTTTTTCTGGGTTAAAATTAATTTTTTGTTTCAACCCATGCGTGTTCTCCTTTTCCCAATTCCCCTTCCTTGCTGGGGAGGATTCATCAGCTGATAGAGCAAGTGGTATAGTTCAGCCTTGGATGTGGGCTAAATGAAAACAGAGATGAATTAAAATTTGTAGCTGAAATGACTCAACAACTCAGTGCTGTCAGAAGTAGAAACAGGTTGGTCTGTTTGTTTTTCTTATTGGATTACTGAATTATATCAATTGTCATGGAGGAATTTAGGAGTGATAAAACCTCAAGGACAGAACTACATCATACAGTGACATAAGTTTTAGACATTATTTCTAAGCAGGATAGGTTTAGCAGAGTTAATAACAGTTTTTGTTTTAAGATCCACTCCCACAGTGTATAAAGTATACACACCCATTGTATAAGTTTCCTGCTGTCCCAGTTCAGCTGTGACCAGCACTGGAGCTATAGAACAGGATGCTCATTGTTACATAGCTAGCAAATGTGTTTGTGCATAAAGAATGCACCTCAGACTTATCTTCTGCGTAGTGTTTGACTTTTGTGGCCTTTCCCCTCTACTGAGGGATTTTTCCTTCTTTACTGCTTTATCACTTGATGGTCATGGTTGGCAAAAAAATGTCCAGGACCTTACCTAGTCGCAACATCCTAGACCAATCTCTGACTTTCTCCATATCTAAAGTCAATATGCTGTTATGCCCTGGTTGCCAGTGGTTTCTGGCTTGACTTTCCACCCCCACCACTCCCAAATATGTTAATAAGATGTAAAACTGTAACAGTTCTTTCCTTCCTGTGCATAACGAGCTCTCTTGGCTATATCTCCCCATAAGAATTTTCTATGCTTTTTTTTTTTTTTTTTTTTTTTTTTTTTTTTTTTTTTTTTTTTTTTTTTTTCCCCTGCTTTCACAGTCTATACCAGAACCATCTAATGAATTAGAGGTAGGCAGATGTATTCAAAGTCTCATTTATCAGAATAGTGCCTTCATATAGGTGTCGCCCTGTGACATCAATTCAGTACAGGGTGTCAGAAACACTTGTAACTAACCTGGCAAATACATGAGAATTCAACCAGGTGTGGAGAATAGAGGAAATGGGCTGCCAGTTTTTGTGGTGATTAATACCTTGGTTCTAGCTGAAATATATAACTTCACCCTAAAAAAAAAATCTGATTTGAAGAATCTGCTAGTTATCTCTACTTCCCAGCTAGAGCTTGCAGCATGACCACTAATGCCTTTAAGTCAGCTAGTGCTCTGCTGACCTGCTAGATATTTGATGATCCAAAGCTTGCGGGAATTATGGTAGGAGGGAATTATTAAATACAAGAAATTATAATGATTCATTTCAACACAAGCATCAATTTACCTTTTGAATGCAGACAGGCTAAGTTGCAAAATGTAGGTCTGGTATTAGAAACGTGGTGATTTAACTCCAGAGGATCATTTACACAATATACTTAATCTATGGAAGGTACATGCTCCCCCTGACAACTTCTTAGAACCTATTTTGTCACTATTCTTAAACCAGAGTCACAGATCTACCAATGCACTTTAATGCCTTCTAACAAGTATCAAGTAGAAATTACTTGCTTTTACACAGCTGCTCCTAATTTTCATAGAGGAAGGAAAAGAAAAACAAAATCTGACATTTTTCCATTGAGAGACCATTTTCATTAAGAGGTTGCTGTTTTGATATATATATATATATATATAGGTACCTAGTTAAGGTATATTTATTTTTATATATATATTCCTCAGTGTAAATATCTACTCTTGGCTCTGTGCTTCATTGGAGGTTGGACAGATGCCACCCCAATACTACTGAATTGGTGGATGAAAGTTAGTGGACATACTGTCTTATACCTTCCTTGCAATAATTCTGCCTCTGGACATATCTTGAGATGCACCATACTCATTAAATAGGAAAATCTAATAAAGATGCACCTGTACCACTCCATGCAAACCTTCAGCAAAATTAGATGCTATTCTCAGCCATTAATTAAATAACAGATTTTCTATATTCAGGACAAAAAATCTGTGCCAAAGCATCTGTTCACTTGCCTTCAAATGCATGATTCGTATTTTTTAATACAGATTCTAGTACAATAATGTGAGAAATTGATTGTACTCAGAAAGCGCAATTGTACATAAAGGAAACATGCCATGTTGGACTAGCTTTTTGGCCCTGTTGGAATAACTAGATTTGCTAATATTTTAGCATGCCTGGTTTAAAGCCAGGAAAAATATATGGGACAGGAGGTGGTTCTTAAGTGAGAGAAAAGAAAGAAATTATAAAAACTAAATGTTATTTTAATGTTTGCTTGTCAAGTAGCAATCTTCTGGTTTTGAGATTTGGACAAAGAAATTGGTGCATATCTCAGGATGAAATTACAATAAGCTTTTTGATTTCTTCATACTCTGTTCTGGGCATGCAGTAGAAGAATGTGAAAGGTCAGCAGAAGGTTTTATTACACTGTTTCTCCCTTCTGGGGACCAAAAAAAAACATTAGTATCTAGGAGAGCTATGGTAACTTAATACTTAATTTCTTATGTTTCTTCAGCATTACATCCAGTAAACTCCCAGTTAAACTCTGAACTTCTACTACCTTTTCAAGCTACCCTCCCTCCAGAGCATTAAAAATTAAAAACACTTATTTCAATTTCATTCTCAAGACATTTTTTTTTTTGACAGTGAGAATTCTTTTTTCTGCTCTATGAAATATCCTCCCATTGTTTAGTTCAACGTTGGGATTGGTCTGCTACTCAGAAATAATTGCAACATTCAATATAAAAACTGTTTTCAAGCACAGATTGACTTAGAGTTTCATAATTCAATAATATTTTATTTGTGTCTCCATAAGATATTTTAGCCGTTCAAGATGAAGGAATACTTCTCACCATTAATTATTACTTAACTTTTTGGTTTTCTAATTTAATGAGCCTTTGCTATTATTAAGAACTCATAGATAAGTCTTCTTGGCATCCAGTGAGGTCAGTATCTGATCCTGAAATTCTGTCTGCACCAGCAAATCATGTGTAAGTTAATAAAATCTCTGCACTGGTTTCAATGGATTCTGTATCAGAGCACAGGAAAGTAAACACGGTTATATCATGTCTACTGTCCTATGAGAAATTATTAAAAATATTATTTTGATATTTTGAATTTTTTGTGAATGTTCTCTTAGATACATTCTGGACAAAACTTACCAAAATATTAATTAGCAGCTTCATTTTATATGGAAAGCAGAGTTTCAAAATGGAATTTCAGCCAGGTATCACATTAGAGAGAAATGAAAACACAGGAAATTAAAATTAATGAGGTAACACTTTTCACTTGTTCCAATGCATTTTTAATTCTTATTTCAAGAAGGATAAAAAGCCCTCCACCTGTATGCAACAGTAGGACATGGAAGCTTTCTCTTGGCTTGTGGAAGTCCAACCTAAAGATATGTGCACACACACATGCAAACAAAATGTACTAGTTCTTTAAATGAAATTTCCCTAGAGGTTTGTCCATGTAAGAGAAAGCTTTTGTCTTAGTGCAGTACCAGTCCGTCATTTGTAGTCATAATGAGCTATTTCACTTTGTTTCCTGTTGCTGAAGCTTTTTTATGAGAATCTTTGCTCTTCCATATGGATAAGTACTTTCTGATTTTCATTCTTCATTGACTTAAAGGTCATTATCAATTCTACTTATTTTGCCCATAGCTCTTTTTTGTTTTCATGCAACTTTCCAGCCCTTCAGTGACCTTTGAAAAACTTATGAAAGTTACGGTAATTTTTATCTGAATTCATAGGCTTTCAAGCATAACAGTCTTCCATCATACACTCGTAACTTAGCCTTTAGGAACTGTGAATCAAACATTCCTGTTTAAAACAAGTTTAATGCAAAAATGCAAATATTAAAAAAATGTGAACTAACTTAAACTTAGTTTGAAGCATTAACCTTCCCATTCATTCAGCCACTTTGACTGGATAAGTGCTGACTTCATTTTTTGTTACCTCTCAGTAGGAAAGTATCCCAGCAATGTGCAATAACTTGAAGAAAAGAATTGATGTACTGTGCTGGTGGGCAGAAACAATAGAGATTGCTCTCTCAGAATTCAAATTATTGAGCAGTTTCTATATTATGCCATCCATTAACTTAAATGAGAACATTTTGTAATGCTAAGTACATAACAGCCGTGTGTGATGTAACAGCCGTTCTCAGTGTGTGACTTTGTGGCTGGTTTGTGGGGTTTTTCTGGTTTGTTTGTTGGTTTTTGGCTTGGGTTTGTTTTTTTTTTTCTTTAGTATTGTTATATCTGGGGATTTCCCATCACAGATACTACATGTGTTAAGATGGTGTCATTTCAAAATTCCACGATGTCGGCAGATCAGCATTTAGCTGCTGTGATGTAGGAGTGAGTGTGTAATTCTGAGTTATTTACAATCTTTTGTTTATGCATCAGTCAGGAAGTCAAAGACAACGGCTAATAATTTAATACTTTATGAATACCTCAGACAATACCAAAAAAAAGAAAAAAAAAAAAAAAGAAAAAAAAATGAAAGAAAAACCACAGCAAAACCAGCTTCCTTCTTTTTCACCTCCTAAATCAGGGTTCACAAGACTTTAATAATTATGGAGCAGATTCTACCCTTGTTGACTTGCTAAAAATGTGAAATAAATATATTGCCTTGAATGGTGGAGCTTACTTTACTGAGATTTTTAATCATGGAATGTATAGTGATTTGGGGTTCTCTTTGATCTTCTCTCTCTCTCTAATGTTGAATGCAAAGCTCTTTTGGGAAATCCAGCTGATCTACAGAAGATTATTTCAAGTAACAACAAAAATACCATATGTCACTTTCTGCTGTGCTGACAAAAGCAAATTCTCAGCAGAAAGGCAAGGACCTTAAACAAAGGAAAAGCCAGCTACATGATCAAAGGGTTAGTGCAGTTAAATTAATTTTACTCACTTGTAATAAAGTGCAATATAGCACAAATCCACTCCACATCCAGCAAATGGGCCTACAGCCCCAGCTACCACAATCCTGAGGAAAGAAAGAGTTTTTTGCTATAGCAATTGCATCCATTTATGTGCCTAGGAGGGACTACAGAGAAAAAGCTGTAGGAAAAAAGAAAGCAATTTTGTGTGGAATATTTTTTTTGGTCCAGAAGGACTTCTGAAATATTCCGGCTTGGCAAATATTACATGATCTCCATTAATATAGTGCCCTTTTACTCTCACCTCTTCAAGTAGAGCTTTTGAGCAGCTATCAGAAAGGGAGTGGGAAATTGGTAAATATAAGATGAATCAGGTCACAGTCATGCTTTTATAATGATGCTGACAATGATTTTGACCTTCGTGTCTTGGCAGTTAGTTTATTTTCATCACTACTCAGAACTTTTGTTGACAACAATTGTCAATGGTATGTCAGTTCATAGCACAATTTGGGGAAGTAGGCAAGTTTATTCCAATGGATTACCGATGTGAGAAAAAAAAAAGGGTAATAAATTTCTAAATAATATCATGGCAAAAAAATTACTCCTTGAATAGCCTTACAGCTATAAAATCACTGGTTAAATTGTTAGACATCAGGCTAAACAGAAGTCAAAAGCTTCATGACATCACATGTGAAAAGATCAATTAGCATTTGGTTTTACTATTAATATTATAATAATCCTAAAATCCTACCCATTTAGAGAGATTCAGGACTGAGAAAAATATGAGGTTTAAGCATTAGAAGGATAAAATGCTTTTTATCCTCTCAATTTCCAGTTTGTCAACAGTGCCTTTTCTTGTGAATGCTTCTTTTTTTTTTTTTTTTTTTTTTCTATATTTTCAGAGCCTTACCTGGTAAAACTAAAATCCAGAAAGAATTTTTTTTCCAGCATTACTGGTATAAGCCACATTAAACAATCAAACAAACAAAAAAATTAATGAAAACACAAACTTCAATTTTCTTCTAAAGTTTTCACAGCAAAGGGAAATTATATTTTTCTACCTGCTTTATTACCTGTATTTACCAAGAAATATGGAAATTTTTTAAATTTTTTTTTTTTAAACTGCGCTTAGGGAGTAATTTTAAAATATAAAAAAGATTATTACTTCTGCCTAATTTGTATGGAATCATCAAGGGGTGAGGAGTAAAGTCTCTTTTTTCTGTTTCATCATGGACAAGTGTGAGACTGACAATGTAAAAAGCTTCTAACTTTGAGAGCTTAACTGTGTATTGGGGTAAGGAAAAGAGTGGGTGAAAATGAGCTATCTGACTCTTGTGACATATTCTCTATGATGTTTGCCCCTGGTAGACATCTGTATGTGTTCTGGTCTTGGATGGGGTGAATTTAATTTGCTTCACGGTGAGCAATATGGTTCTGTGTTTCAGATTTGTGACCAAAACAGTGTTTCAACTGTAGCTGAGAAGTGCTTGCACAATGTCTCTCTGGTTCCCCCGGGAGTGGGCAAGAAGTTGGGAGGTGACACAGCCAGGACAGCTGACCCCAACTGACCAAAGGGATAGTCCATATCCTTTGCTGTCATGTTGAACAATAAAGGTGAGGGAGAGTTCTCCTAAAGAAGTCAGATTGTTTGGATATTGGTTTGATGGTGGGAGGTGAGTGATAGCTTCAGGGTTTCGTTTTGGGGTTTGTTTTATTTAATTAATTGCTCTTGTCAAGGCCCATGAGTTTTTCTTGCTTTTGCTTTTCTGATCTTGTCCACCATCCTGCTGCATGGGACTGCATGAGCAGCTGTGTGGGGGTTTTCCCAGTGGCCAGGGTCAACACACCACTGTATGCAAAACAATTAATCCTCCTCTGGGAAGTTCTTGAAACTAAGGTCTATACAGTAGTGTCATCACAGTCTTCATCATGCCTCCTTAAATTTTTAAAGACAAGGCATTGTTTAGACTTTTTTCCAGATGTCAAAATAACCTTTCTTTTCAGTATGAAAGACTATGGTCACCCAAACCATCGTTTACGTTCATGTGACTGCAGAAAGGACAGACTCAGCAATGATGTGTAATGGCAAGCTTGGGAAAGTCAATCAGATTGTGCTAGATCATCCACATAGGAAATACAACCTCAAAGCTACTGTGAGTAGAGATATTCTTACCCTGTGAAAAGAAAGTTGTGATATATAATGGGAGCACAAGGAAAATGGTAACTTAAAGGGGAAATTATGTGCCTAAAGAATACATTTAGCACACTTTCAGAGATACTGACAGGGACTGGTATAAATGACACACTTACATTGGAGTGTCAGGTATAAACCAGATCATTTTAAAATTCTTCTAAAATGGCCTGAGACACTTTTTTTTTTTGTCACACACATCCTTTCCTAAATGTTACTCATTGCATTTAATGTCCAGGATTTCCATTCCACCAGAAAGATCAAAGTAAGAAATGTTTTCTGCCTGCATTTCCATTCCCCATGTCTTTTTCCATGTAAGAATGAGAGAGAAAAGTCAGTTGGAAATGTGTTACTCTCATTACATTCAAGGATAATGTACTATATAATGTATTTTCTTTGAGGGAAATAGGAAACCCAAAAAGCATAATGTTATTCTTGAGGTTATACTCCATATGTACCTCCTCCAGTGAGACAATGCCCTGACCCTTCCATCAGAGCTTCCAGAAGAACTATAAGTCAATGTACAGCTTGAAAATATATACATGGTCACAACTAACTTTTCCAGTCTCCGAAAGTATCTGCTGTGTTATCAATTGCATAAGCATTTTATTATGTATTAATGAGCAATAACATACTTGATATACTTTTGTCAGGTTCTATTTAAAAGAAAAATTGTGAAGATAAATACTTAATTTATGTATTATTTACAATATCAAGTAGAGAGATTTGTAGCCATATATATTGCTACAGGACCAGGAAAAATATGTTTTCATTGTAATTTACATGAGAACGTAGCCACTGCCTCAAGAAAACCTCAAAAAGAGCACATAAAGTATTCATATTTTTACTTAAAATAACATTAAAAATTAATTCATCCTCATTATGTTGGGCCATTAATATCTTCAATTTATTCATACTGTATTCTCTGTCTTATTTTTAGCTTACATTTTGTTATTTAATAATTTCATGCCAAGCTTGAAGTTTCCTTTTCACCAATCTAAAACTCAATGCAGTTGACAAGCAGATGGGTTTTAAAATATTTTTTAATCAAACTTCCTCTCTCATGTTCTCCAGGCAAAGGGATACATTAAAAACTATAACTGTAACTGGGATTAATTCCAGATGTACTTCAACAAAGTATAACAAATTTTACCATTTGTCAGACATAAGTCAGCATAGTATAGATATATAGTTCATTTAAATAAGTTGGTGAATGATGTGGTCCATTCCCTGGAGCTGTGACATTTTATACTAGTTAGGTAAAACAATCTAAAAGCAATGAGTCTCTGTAAGCACCTCTGACATTTAGCTGGCCTGGAATATATGAAGTAAGCAAACAGGAAAACTGTGAGATTTCTGTAAAAAAATTGTAAGGTTTCTTTAAGAAGTGAAACACTCTATATTTCTCGACAGAACAGCAAAAATGGGATCTTTCTTGGGGAAACCCAGTGGAGACTTCCTTCATTTTCTTTCTTAGATTTTCATGTTAAATGCTTTTTCTTGGGGCTTTGGCTCTTGCAAAAAAAGAGCTAAATTTACAATTAGAATTATACTGTTCACTTGCAGAATGACACAGTATGCCTGACTTTAGTCAAGATCTGTTCCATTTTGTTGACAATATTCAATTTAAAATGCCTAGAGGGTAAAAAACCAGAAAATATGAAGAAAATATTTTCAAAGTATTTAACCAAAATTACATCAAGTGATATCTCCATATTCCATTTTAATAGCATGGCAATTCTGGCTTCTGGTGTACTTCAGAATAGACAATTACTTCATTTAAGGCCAAACAAATAACTCTATTTCACATAATTGATTAAATGTGTCTTAAACTGTGCTTAAACTTTTCATCTGCTATCAAACTTCCACCCAAGACTCTGAAAAGGAAGATCAATCAATAGATGTTCTTAGACTTGTTCTCTGATTTTAAGATGCATTTGGATTCCATTCAGAAGAATTTGGCAATTTGCAAATTCCAAATCATACATTACAAAACTTCAATCAGCTCAGGTAGTTTAGACTGAAATATGCTTTCCAAATAGTTTCAGGTAAGAATACCTTTTAAATATACCTTGTGCATAGATAGTTATATAAGGAAATTCTGACATATGCTGTGTGATTTAACTCAAAGAAGAATATATAATGCACATTTACCAATCCCTTATTATCTCACCCAGTCTTAGAAGCATTAGAATGTTTTAACTGTCATAGATCTAGCACCACAAATAGCTACAGATAAATTGCTTTGGACCTGAAAGCTGAATTTTCTGAGCCTGGGATGCTCACTTGGATGTAGTTAGAATACCTTATTCTGTGGGACTGACAGAGTCTCAGGCCTGTTCCTTTTATCGAGGTTTATACATTTTATATCATTCACAAGATGTACCAGGACATGCTCTTGTAACCGTGTATATTAATGTCCTTTGTGTGGTAACATATATTTTAAATATACATTAAAGGAACATCGATATTAAAGTACATCCATGATTTGATACCTTTTGAAATGCATCGCTACTACTGTTCTGGTCTCCAGGATTAATTAAATTTTCACTACACAGTAGTTCCTCTCCATCAGTAAAAGCATACTTCCCTTTGCTAGCTATATGCTACCTCTTATTAGTTGTTATGTCATGCCAGCATTTCTTCCTTCTTTAGTTTCCCTTTTTGCCTGCAGCACTGATTTTCATAGGTATGGTCTCCTGGATTTTCTGGTTTTGTTTGATTTATTCTTACTGATTAATTTCCAGCTGTTTCCATATTTCATATGTCATTGATTTTTTGATAGCTGCCTTCAGACCTTACATTTTTGATTCTTTTTCTTACTGGTGACTCTCTCCTAGATATTGGTATACTTTTTTTTTCCCTTCCTTTTGCAACAATTTTAAACTTTTTCATCCCAATTTTAAAGAACATTTGAAATACAGGTATTTTTAAAATTACCCTTAGAACTTAGTTAAAACAGAAAAGTATAAGAATTTTGTTTCCTTTATCCCAAATCTCAGTAAGGATTTTATTTTTTTTAGTCTATCCAGATCAATCTATATATGACAATTTTTACCTAATATCTTTTAAATTTAATGAAGAGGGGTTTTCATATAGATTTCATGTAAATTTTAATTCATTTTCTCATAAATTCACACCATATCAATGCAGAGAATATTGAAATTGATGCTTCAGTGAAATGGACTGTGGTGTTTTACTAAGAAAGATAATTTAAAATTTGAATTAATGTTTTATGCCAGCACCTGAGTGCCTATGAAAATCAAAATGAAGTCACAGAATCACAGCATTACTGAGGCTGGAATAGACCTCCAAGATCATCAAGTCCAGCCTATGACCCAACACCACGACATCAGCTAGACCATGACACTAAGCACCACATCCAATCTTTCCTTAAACACCTCCAGGGATGGTGACTCCACCACCTCCCTGGGCAGTCCAGTCCAGTGTCTAATCACCCTTTCCATGAGGAAGTGCTTCCTAATATCCAA
>JANHGN010027178.1:248423-267688 GCA_024605025.1 Megaceryle maxima
AAATGTTATTGAAACAGTAAGTTGGTGGTTTATGTTCACTTCTCAATAATTTTCCATAGTGTAATATAAATGTCACAAGATAAAAATAAAGGTGAACCAAAACCAGATAGACAGGTTCTAATTCCCTATAAACTCGTAGCAAAACCTCCCAATCTGTATCAACTGCATGCTAAAACCTTCTCTCTACCTTAGTACCTTAAAAGAAGGGAGTTTTAGAACTAATTAGGAAATGACTGACGCCTCATTCTGTCCTCCTGCAACATTGAGAAGGAGCCTGGGTTCGGCATGCAGCTGGAACCTAATTGATCTTAGTAATGCCAGTTTCAGCAGCTTTTGCTACCTAACTTCTGCCTGCAATTAAGGATTGCCAAATAAGGTTGCCCATGTCACTGCTTTTGATCCAGATATTGTTCCAGAATAGATAGCCAAAGTAATTTCTTCTTTTTTCACAATCTTTGCTACCTAGAATTCAAGTAATTTTGATGCTACACTCCACTTAGTTCCCTGGAAGCAGAAAGCACAAAGCCAAACTAAAACCATCTTTTTGATCTCATACTGTTGTGCACAGTTAGATGATTCAAACAAGGAGCACAGACAAACACCAATCCGTTGTACGAAACATACTACAAATTGTTACATTTATTACAAATTTTAGGTGTTTGAAAATGAAATACATATACAGTATAATCCTAGAACAACTCAAGTCAGAAGGGAATACTCTGATTCTCTACTTAGTAAGTCTAATCAAACCAGGCTGCTCAGAATTGTGTCCAGCTATGTCCTGAACACCCCTAAGATTGGAAACAAAACTTCACTAAACCCCTGTCCCAACATCCACCATATAGTAAACAAATAAATAAGTAAACAAATAAAACCTAATATATAGTTGGATTTTCCCATGTTCCAGTTTGTGTCTTTTGTGTTTTGTACTATCACTTTGAACTTTGAGAAGACTCTGACTCTCTGTTGTTGTCCGTGGCTGAAATAAGTGCTGTCAGGAATAAAGTCTCCCCAAAAGCTATCCCTTCTCTTAGCTGAATAGGCACTTCTTTCTTTCAGTCTTTCCTTGTATGCCATGTTATCCAGCTCCAGCTTGGTGTCCCTCCACTGTGTTCATTCCAGAATATGAGTGTCTCTCTTCTAGTAGGGAGCCCAAGAGTGGAGAGAGTTCTCCAGATAACATTTCAAAATTAAACTTTATGTGCATTAAATTAGTTTAATAATTTGAATTCATGGAACTAAAAATAAGTCTTGAAATGTCTTCAGTTTGGACTTGAAAAGTGTAATGTTTCCAGCACTGTAGGTGTCAAAGCTATTTCACTGGCTGATTCAGCTTCATTTTTGGCACAATCAGCATACTGGCATCTTGAGCACTCAGAACTTGACTAGAATATGAGGAAAGAACAGCTTGTTAAGCAAAGAGAATTCAAGGGCAAACAAGGTTTGGTGAGGCAAGAAACAGTTTAAAATTGATAGTGCATGGATAGCAAGAGAGTGAGCTGAAAATGTGCTGAATCAGCTCAATGCTGTTATTTAGGTATGTAAAAAATAATTTCTCCTTAATGGTAGTAGAAGAGCAACAAGAAATTTTTAATTAAAGATGATCCTGATCTAGATCTTGTGTTCAGTTTAGATAAATGAAAAAATGTATAGAACTACTTACAAGACTCAATATAAGGGCCACAAAAGTGATCAGAGATCTGGAACACCTGTCCTATGAAGAAAGGCTGAGAGAGTTGAGGTTGTTCAGCCTGGGGAAGAGAAAGCTCCAGGGAGACTTCACTGCAGCCTTTCAATATATAAAAAGAGGCTATAAGAAAGATGGAGAAAGACTTTTTGCCAGGTTCTGAAGTGACAGGATAAGGGGAAATTGTTTAAACTGCAAAAGAGTAAATTTAGATTGGATATAAGGAAGAAATCTTTATGAGGGTGATGATACACAGGAATAGGATGCCCAGAGAAGTTGTGGATGACCCATGACTGGAAATGTTCAAGGCCAGGCTAGATGGAGCTTTGAGCAACCTGGCCTAGTTGCAGATGTCCCTTCTCACTGCAGGGATGTTGGACTAGATGACCTTTAAAGGTCCCTTCCAACCCAAAACATTGTGTGATTCTATGAAATGTTAGCATGTTGTTTGTGATCTATCAGAATAATTTAAGTCATGGAAGATATAGGAGAAAACAAACTAGGCAAATATAGTAATTAGTGCTAAAACCATATTACTGTTCATTATCATATAAATGTCAGGGTTTCTCAGTTCTTTGTCCTTGTCATCAGCAGGTTCCTAATCCTGGGTACAGTTAATTCACCACTAATTAAAAACTCTTTGATATAAGTGCCAACACCAGTGGAATGATTTAATTTCTTTCAGTGTTGTTTTTAATTTAGCTAATCCATCTGCACTATTGGACATATAACAGACAGTAGGATAATAATGGTTTTATTATATACTGAAAAAGCCAAGTAAATCAGCTTTTTTTTTTTTTTTCCTGGATAGCAATGAAAGCCTGGATCACCCACTCAAACCAGAGCAGCTAAAGGCAGCAGACAGAAAATAAAGACTATAATAGAAGCTTTGGGAGACCTCAATACATGTTGGACATAACACAGATAGGCAAAAATGCCAACAGAATATGCTAAGATTTAAACCATTCTGAATCACTGCCTGAGAAAAATCACCTCTACTGACAACATCTCGAATTGGTCCAGGAATCCTGCTGTTGAAAAGCTAGAAAAGCTAGGACTTGAAAATATAAATTCTTTTTCTGGGCATTGCATTAAGTAATTTCAGTTCCTTCAAATAACAATTTTTCTGGGAGAATAGCCCCCAAATCTGACAGTATATACAAGTGAGATGATTAAAACACCTCGACAGTCCAAACAAAATAAGAAAAGTAAAACAAAGTGCTCCTTCAGAAATCATACTGAATAAAAAAAAGGTAAAAACAAAAAAAGCCCAAACCAACCAACCAACCAACCAAACAAAACAACAAAAAAACCCCTACATTTAAATTAATTCCATAATATTGTTAGTGTGAAATATCTTAACTAAACATTTTGTTACCTATCAAATGTGTCAGTGAAATTATATGTCAAAATAGTACATGAAAAGTCCTAGTTTTTTTGATGCATTATTTTTCTTTTCAAGTACATGAAAAGTGAAAGTTAAATAACTTAAATATTTTTGAACTGTGGGAGCAAAGGGAAGAATTAACTGTGGATGCTCAGCAAAGTGCAACTTGATACTATAGTCTTTGTATAGAATAAGTCTATGGAGCCAGAGATTATGGGAGATCTTGCACTCTAGATGCAATTTTTTTTGAATGGTATACTACTTGAAATTGTTCAGTAAAAAACTGCAGCAGCAAAAGGAGAATTCAGAAGGATACATGCCAAGAATTATCTCTATTTACACACACACCCCCCAATTCTGTTGTGCATCTACAGATGCAGGGAACCTTTGACAAGGAAGATCTTACTACTCCTCTATTAATGACTGTGTTCTATCTTCAGGATAAAATAATCAAGATTTTGTAAAATTAAGAGAAATATATTCGGTGGTGCACAGAAAAGTCCAAATCAGGAGAGCAAGTGAAACTGTATGGTTTGTGTTTTTTTGGTCTCAAATTCTAAAGCTAGCATTATGCCTACCATGCAGGTAGCTCCAGATAGTTTTACTTTGTTCACCGATTGCCAAAAAAAAAGGAAAATTACCCTTAAAGGAAGGCACTGTAGCAACAAATCTGTAAAAACATAAAAAGGTTCTGCCTGACTCATGAAGGTCATTCAGATTCAAGTACTTTAAATAAAAGGATTAGTATAAATGGATTAGCCAAGTTTTGCACACTATTTTGAAGATACATGGGCAGCACACTTGTTCCTAAATGGTCTACATAAGTCATGCAGAAAGTATTTTAATCTGGGTCAGTTAACTAATAAGATATGATTTCATTCTTGGGTACCAAAGAATTTTGGCATAGCTGTTACATGCATTGTGCGACCGTATGTGCATAAGTGCACATTTGTTTGTGATTATGATATATTTACATAGATATCATGATTAATTTATTCTTAAGTTATGGTTATCTTGGTCTGCTAATGCTTTCTAACAGCTGAAACTACATTAATATTTAAATTAATAAGCATATCTTAGTAATTGTAAGATTAATTTTTATGATGCTTTCAATTAGCATGAATCAACCGGTTAGTTGGAAATGTCCAACTCCTTGCACATAGTGGAATCATTTTATATTAGTTGAAGATAATGTAATAATGTAATAGTGTAATAAAAATAGTTTAGACACTTCAGTTATCAATATGCCCAGAGAATTAATTTCTCTGTGTATCAATATCTTCTGAAGCAAAGGAACAGAGTTTCTAGGTTCCTAAGACTGAGAGTAAAAAAGTATTTATTACCTCATGTCTTGCTATTTCCATCTGGTAAGAATTTTTAATTTTCTTAGACAATGTTCTTTCAAACTTTGTTTAGCTTCTCTATAGCAGAGCTTTTCAATAGCAATAACATATTTAGTAGACATCATTTAAGCAATGCATCTTGTGTGTATCCAATTTTCATTTCATGTTTTGTACGCTATTGACTTTGACCTTGTAAAAGGTCATAATAAATGCTACAGTCCTCTTTGACTGCATCATATTTCAGGACATTCTCTCTAAGAGTATCTCTCAGAAGGATATTACCAGTGCATTATGGGCCATATTTTTATGCCTCTGTTAGCCATAATAGAGAAGGGAGTGAAATTGGACCCTGAACAATAGTTAAACCATTATCTTATGTCAAGACAAGCTGGAGAGATTGTACTAGTGAGCTGACACCTTGAGTGTCCATAGAGCTTCAGGGTTCATGCTGAAGGGACAAGGCATCTAGGAGATTGTAACGTGACACTCTGCAAGAACGGAAATGCTGTTACATCAGTGAATATAGTTTGAAGGTTTACAAGTTATAAATTCATTCTAGTACCTGAACTGAATCCACTCCTGTGTAATACCCCTGTAGGTGTTTTTTTAAACATATATTATTAGTGTGCCTCATTCTGATGATCTGTTACAGTAATAAATCATCAGCGTGCTGCTTCTCTGATGCGCTGTTGCTTCAGCATGCCATTGAATCTGTCATGCAGATGATGTATTAATAAGGCATATGGATGGTGTGTTCTGCAAAAGATCAGACTGCCTAGAAAACAAAGGATTTAGGAATGTATTCACTATGATTGCAAGATAAAAAGTTAGTCAGTACACAGCACTCTAGTAGCTGGTTTCCCAGCTACACTATAGAATCTTATTTTTCCAAACTATTTCTGGCATTACGTTTTTCCAAGCCTAATTTGCAGGAGGGAGGCAGTACTTTTAAAAAGTACTATTACAGTCAAGATAAGACATCCAGTATAAAAACAACTGTTTGCTTTTTATCAAGGAAGAGATTTTAATGTAAAAATTTAATTTCACTGTACAAAACAGGTCAGAACAGAAAATACACAAACACATGGATTTAATTCTGTGATGCAGCTAAATGAAGGAGTAGAAAGCTGTTTTGGCAGATACAACTCTTACATACATATTTAACTTTGCCCATAAGGAATAATCATAAAATGAAATCTGTTACAGTGATCTTAAAATTATGTACATGATATAAGTAATGATATAACAAATCTTATAAAAAAATATGTCATCTCCACCCCAGTACTTTCTTCTTCTTTTTTTTTTTTTTTAATCTAGATGGAATAGAAGCAAACTCACAATAAAAGAAATATGATCTTTGTAAGCATTTTGTATAAAATTATGTTGACAGATTGAAGGCTACAAAATTTTCCTATTTTTATTTATCTTGGGTTTTTACTTGAAAAACCCACTTTTTGAGTATTAGACACCTTTGAATTCTAAATATTTTAGAATAATTTCCAATAGAACATACTAGTAGAATTATACCTCTGTAACAGTAAAACGTAGCTTAAATAAGTCATTAATATTGCTCCAAAATTCTTGAAACTTTAAATGTGGAACTTTTCTATCTCATTAGGGAAAGCACTGTGTAGAAGTTTCAGCTAACCAAAATTTGTGTGAAAGAATATTTAAGTAGACTTTAGATTTTGTAATTCACAGAGTTTTTCAGCAGATAACAAAAGGTCTTAACTTACATTGGACACAAATCAGGTATTTTCTCACATAAATATTGAGTATTATATAGGGTACTCAATATTATGGGTAAGAAGCATCTAGCTTGGATTACACATAATACAAGATATGAAAAATGGTGATAAGTATTCTTAATAGCATAATTAAATAGCTAATGTTGCCAAAATCATGCTATATTATGTTGTTGCAAATGTAATAAAACATTTTCAAACTATCAGCATTTTCTATGCATTTAGTAGCACATATGTAAAAATAATTTTCAGCATTTTCTCATGTGAATATTGCCTGTTAGTGATAGCAACATATTTTATGCTGGTACTTACCTTCCCTCTTTCTTGTATGATTTATTGTGTTTGTTCATTTATTTACAGTTCTGCCAAGTTTGAGTATTTATAGAAAAGACAGAAGACAGAAGAATAGAGAACTAACATGAAAAATCTGTATGTCCAGCTATTAATATAGCTTCAAATTATATCCTTTCAGTGCAGCATCAGAACTAGATATAAAGAAAATTTGTAAGATTAACAAGTAAAATAAAATAAATCCTGGAACCTAAACACAATTTTTAAAAATTAATGTTTGCAAAATGTTCTGATTATTGAATTAATTTCTTTCTTTTCCAAAGGATGTAGTGTGCTTTCCTACTGAAATTAAACATTCTCTGTCTGAATGCTGAACACAAATTTTATTTTTGGACCTCTGCAATTTTGACCATTTTTAAGTTTTCTGTGAAGAAATCAATATCAAATTAGAACAAAGAAGTAAAGTCTGAAAGAAAAATTGTCTCTGTTTGGCCATGTGCTAGATAGCTTACTAGTGAATATTTAAGAACATAAACTACCTTTGCAGTGTCTGGTCAATGAATTCATAATACTGATTTTCTGAAATCATCCAAATCCTGGCTTTTAGAAGAAACAGTGGTTTCCTCTAAAGATGTCTGCCATTTTACCTTTTTTTCCTGTTTAGTAAAATTTATATTAGTTTGCCAACAATATAGCACAACAACAATACAAAGAAACTACAATAATCATGACAGTTTCTTCCCAAAGTATTTACTCATTCCCTCAAATCTAATACAGTAAACCAAAAGGAATAAGAATTATCAGACAACAGAATACCAGCACTGAGAATAGTTTAAAACTTAAAATATAGAGAGTATTTGAAACCAGTTTTATAGAGAAATGGTCTTTTAGATATTAAAATGTAAATTTCCTACTTAAAGAATATAAGAGTAGAATGCTTTGACAATTTTAAATTTGCTCAATTTTTTTACTGAGTTTTAATCAAGAAAATAGTTTTCTGGGAATAATTTTAGTTTTGACAATTCATTTGCTGTCAGAAATATTTCAGTGAAAAATTTCCAATCAATCACTTTATCTTCTTTCTAAATGCTAGCATCTAACTTCCCCTTAATATGATGTCCATCAAAAATGTGTCTGGTTTCTCTATTTAGCTAAAAGACAATTTTTTGTTGTTGTTGTTGATAATAGTTTCAAGATTAGATGAAAGAATCTATGAAAGAAGATGGTTTGCTCACTCTTCATAGCTTACAGACTCCTTTCACAATCTGACTTGTTCTTGTCCTCATGATCCCCATCCATGATACTTCTGGATAAAAAAGCTGCTGTTCACACTATCAGTTCCTTATATAATTTCTGTCTGCAGGCCAGCTTGATCTTCCCACTGCTTTCTGAAGGTTTATGTGGTAGTTTGGTCACTTCCAGTATGTAGGTAGAATGAGGCATCCCACCCAGAATCTTACACATCGTGTCTAAAAACCAGGGAGCAGTGAGGACAGGTGACTCCAAGGGGAAAGTAAGTCATCAGACATGGGTGACAACATAGATGGCAGGGCAGGACCTCATGGATGTGGGATACCATTCCACAGCTCCCAAGAAAGGGAGACAGAGCAGGACTGGTGCCAGAAACCAGGGGTAGGTGCAGCCCCAGAATGGGTGGGCAGGCCTGTGGGGACCATGGCAGCAGGCAAGTGTCCAGGTCAGTGGAAGCATCCCTACAGTGCAGCCTGGATGTGACCCAAGGCTGAGGGCCTGAGCTGCATCACACTCCTCACTGGATGAGGAGAGGTTCTACAGAGGCCCATCCCAGACTTTTCTCACTACAACCTTGTCCTAGATCACTGTCACACTGCAGCACAGATGGCACTCATCTTTTTCATAGATAGGTATTTTTTATTCATACAGTTCCATGGATAATTTTCTTAGTTATTGTTTTCCCAATGTCTGTCTTTCAAACCTCTTTCCAGGGAAACCATAACAGCTGTCCAACTGTGGATGACTGTCAGTCAGGTGAAGTTTTGTTATTGATAGTATGCTGTTTTCCTAGTCCCTGAGACAAATTTCCCAAAACTCCCTCTGCAGAAATACTTCATGTCATTCTCTCCTTGTTGTACTAAAAAGGAGGAAAAATGTGCAAAAAGTGCAAGTTGTATACATTTTCTGTGCTGTAATCATCGCTAATATATTTCTATCTTTATGTAAGTAATTCTATTTTAATTTAGGCTGATAAAATGGGTACGTGAAAGATGATTGCTATTGTGTAGCCTTACTCCAACTGTAATAGGTAGTAAAAAGAGATTTGGGAAAGGGTAGGTACCTTCTCACCACCAAAAGTATTCCACATGCTTATGGAGGCATTAAATGCCTCTTCTTTCCTACTCACTCTTGAAGGCATTATAAGTAGCCCTTGAGAATTTTTTTCAGGAGCTTTGCAGAAGAGAAAAAACCACAACCACCCAGGAGAGAGAAAAAAAATGAAAATAGTTGACAATAACATTTTAAGAAGCAATTAAAATAGTGGAAATTGATCAGAACAGTACATAAAGAAAGCAGAATGAGAACCACAGAATCACAAATCTGAATTCACTTTCTTATGACATTAAAAGATCTGAGGACAGAAAAAGCTTATTTTTAAGAGTCATTTTCAAAAATACTTCTAAAGAGGACATCAGAAACTAATGTCTAAAAAAACCAGTTTCATTTTCAAACATTTTGGTACAAAATTCTTTATATAGCTAGATCTCTGAGAGTCTTGACTCTTTACTTTGTTGGCATTTTTTTTGCCTCATTTATGCATTGGGAGATGGAGCGTGTCTGGCCAATATTCTAGAGCAAGGGGCTTAGAAAACAAAAATCTGAAAGCCTTATTGTCCATTGGAACCTCAGGAAATCCAGCTGTGTTCCAAGTGCCCTACCTTCAGACAGCATAGACATCAGTACTGTGCCTGGAAATGACAATGAAAGCCACAGTGACCAAAATTAAATGCACTACTGAACTGATAGATTAGCAGAAACTGGTAGATGTTACTGAAGCCTGTTTGTGGATAATTAAAGAAATCCACAAATCAGGCCAACCCCTGGAAACTGTCAGTTATGATTACCTTGTATTTTCTAGCAGGAAATTAGTCATTTGAAAAAGTACAAAGATAGTTGTATTTTTTCATTGATTTTATCCCTATGATCCATGTTCTATCATACAGTAGAAAGTATATAGGGGAAACAAACAATCAAAAAGCTATAAAATAATGCCTAAAGAATCTGATTAAGAGAATCATTAGGAAGCATAAACTGTACATGAAAGTCCCTCACAAAACTCTCAGGAATTAGGGACAGGATACTTCCCACATTCTCTTTACAAAATGCAGGCCAAAATTCGCAGATAGAAAACATGCCATCTCTTCATTATAAGTACTAGTACAGTTACAATTATTATCACACTGAAAGGAACAGTTTGCTCCTCATGTTACCTGGAAATTTCACAAGTATCTATTCAAACACAATGGCTTATGTAAAAGATGCAAACTGTGTGGACACAAGCTGAAAGCTAAAGTAAAGGAAAACATTTGTTTTCCAACAAGTGTGTTGAGGGAATCTTCATGTGCAGATTGGCTAGTCTTTCACATTAAGCTTGAGTGGCTGCTACGCAATAGCTGCTCTTGGAAGTAATGCCAATGTTTATGTGGGAAACATATCTTTAAATCAGCATTTCTTTTAGTATAGATGAGCGTGAAACATATCCCATAGGAGAAAAAAAAAAATTCTTCTTTAAGGGGGAAACAAGTAGCATTTCTCTGCCTATTATTATTTTGGTGAAATACTTAAGATACATAATCTTATATAAGATTAAATTCTCATAACTTTTCATGAGCATAATAGTGCCAATATTGAAGAAAGTTCTTAGAATGTTGAGTAGTCAGAAAAATCTCCAGAAAGGTAATCCTTTGTCCATCAGACTAACACAGATACTCAGAAAGATTTACTTTTTACCTGAGATTTTCCAAAAATGATTTTTTTTTTTTGTTATATTTATAAGGCTAAACAATATTATATGTGTATACACAATGATATTTTCTCAACAAACAACAAAAAAATACTGAATTCAGTTTACCTGTAATTGACAAAGCAGGGTAAAAACAGATGTTACTTAAGAGCAATAACTGTTAAAATTATATTTTTGAGAAATAATAAAAAACAACGTCCAGAGAGCAAGATTCATGTGTCAAATATGAGCCACTTACAGTATCAAGAGAAACTAATCCTTTTTTAATCATAGAAGATTTGGCTTATGCATTTATAAGAGTATTTTAGATATTGTTTAAGTATGAAGTGGTTTCCATTTTGAGTGCATAAAGGAAGAGAAATGATTGGTGGAGTCTGCTAATTTATGACAGCCAATTTGTCTTTTTTATTAAAATGTTTTTATTTATCTTTTGAACATCACTTTTCACCTGGAGAATATAAGAGTCCTGGATTGCATCTCTGCAGAGATGACACATTTTATAAATGTAAAGAGATGAATAGGAATTTATTATAAAATTATAATATTCCTGTTTTCTACACAATTGCTGCTTTCCTAACTTGACCGTAACTAATACAAAATCAGAACATGAAGATTCACACATAGTCTCTTTCTCTCTTTCCCATCCCCACTGTTTCTCATCATTTGAATGACAGTGTTCAGCAATACAGTGCTAACTAGCAGGCAATAAGCCACTATGGGATGTCTCCATGAAATGAACTGTTACTCACATTTTATAGCTAAACATAGAAATGTTCCCTGCCGTACAAACATATTAATCTACTTAGTATACATTTATTTATTTATTTATTTTCATTAAGTTCTCTTTAGCCTGCTGGTACCCCTCAGTGGAAAATATATTTGCTTTGATTGATGGCTACTGCAAGTCTGGAATTCAGGTTTCATTCTTTCTGTCTGCGCTGATCTCCCTCCTTTCATATTCAGGTGAAGTCAAAAGTATTAGCATGATGCTGACAGAGATGCTGACATGAGGTGTCTGAAATAAAAGTTTTTGAATTATTAATGAAACTACAAGGACAAAATCATATGATTCAATGGAAGCTGGGATCTTAAAAAGATCAATAATAGGTACTAAATTTTAATGAAGTTCCAAAGTAACTGAAATGCATCATTTGATTTGCCGTTAACCTTTTTGATACGCTGCTCTTTGGACTTTAAC
This sequence comes from Megaceryle maxima, assembly GCA_024605025.1. Taxonomy (NCBI): domain Eukaryota; kingdom Metazoa; phylum Chordata; class Aves; order Coraciiformes; family Cerylidae; genus Megaceryle; species Megaceryle maxima. Next base: position 260,072 of record JANHGN010027178.1, read on the forward strand.
TTCTTTTATATGGGGTGCCTCTTAATGACAAGGACAGGTGACTGTTCCATTTAGGTGAACATGCTTAACTGGAACATGACAGGGGAGTTAAAAGCAGTGAAGGCTAAATATGAAAGGATAAAGCAGGTTTAGAAGATATCACCAAAGACAGAAAGGGGAAGGAAAAGCTGTGCAGAATCAGGTAACACTGGGTCTCCTGAAAAAAAATAAAAAATAAAAATCACTCTAAAAGAGAACAAATGTAACGTAACAGATAATAAAAGGGTCTAAATATCTTCTCTGAAGAGTTGCTGAGGAGACTGAGCTCTTAAATCTCTTAATGCACAAATACGCCTGGCCCTGCTGAGGAAGAGACAAAACACTCTAATGTTACCTGAAAGCTTAAGAGTGGGCACTAATCTCATGCCATGTCGCAGGACCTGGAATCTGAATTCAATTTCTTGCCTTTCTGTGTATCTTTAAGCAATCAATAAGAACTGCTTGTATGTTTAGAGAGCCCTATACCTGATAAGCAATGCAGTTAATATATAAATTTTTTGAAAAAGGAAAAAAAAAAAGTTTATAATATTGATGGAGTGATCTCATATTGGATGAGTCCAACTTGGTGAAGTTTTTAAAGGAAACTGTAGGGATTTTTATGAAATTTGATAAGTGAAATTACAAAGAATATGCCAACAACTGGCGTAAAGATGAAGAGTTCTTACTGCCTAAAATTTTTCTGAACAAAAAGCACTTAATATTTCAACTGCTCCCAGAGAGCTCTTTCATAGTCCTCTGATTTCTACTGGTAAGTTTGTTGAGCATGTGATTTGCGGATGATTATTTTCTTTATGGGAAAAAATGATTTATGAAACATAGATGACAAGCTAGTTAGAAAAGTGTTACTGGAGTCCAACCTCTATCCTTCAAAACTGTACCCATTATGGGATAGCTGATGCTGTTCATTCAAAATATAGGTATATATACATAGCTGCAATCAGCAGCCCCAGAGGCACTTATTTTCACTTCTTAATCATTGGCTTCTCAAAGTATCCTGTCATCATGGTAGGCTATCTCCAGTCCTTCACAAATGAACATTTTCTACTCATTGATTTTATATTTGGGTCACCAGCCCCTAAACCTTTTTATCTGGGGTTGTTGGGGTAAACTCACAATGCTTATGCCATTTTTTTAATTCCCTCTAACACTGTCCTGACAAATGTTATCATCATTCCTCCTTTATTCTCTATTTTTAATCTTGGTTCTTTTCTCTATATTCCCTTTTTCCATTTTGTCCTTTATTTTACCAAATACTTAAATGATACAGAAGAAAATTATATTGGAAAATATCTCAATAAACTGCTAACAATTTATGTTCAATTTTTATCTTCTCTCCTTTATTCAATAATTTCAGCTTTTCTGCTTTAGGAGAATCATAAACTCTTGACCTATACTGTTTATACACTTCAAAGTCCTGCTGATGGGTTTGAAAAATATAGTTACTCAAAAGGGACAAATAAAATTATATTTTTTATAGCAGATGTGATTAAGGACAATCTCAGTTTTTACATGGATACAATTTCTTATTCAATATGAATGAGCAGAAAAAGGAATAAATAGGAAGAGAGTTTCTGCTGGAGCTGCGTGTGGTGACTGAAAGACAAACAAGTATGAAATGCATTTAGAAAGAGAAAGAAATTATCAAAGTGTCTATTTCCTAAGGTCTCCTCTGTGATTCCTTTTTTTAATACTTATAGATCCTACTGTGCATGTGGAGATGACAAGTTGCCTGTTTTGTTTTAGTGTATGTATGTATGGATTAATTTAAGATGTCCATATAAAATCAGTTAAATATTTAACAATAAAAAGATTTTTAAAGCTTTATATCTTTCTAGGAACACTGAATCAGAGTATTTATAATTTCTGACTAGAAGCCAGTGTAAGAGATACAGGACAGGAATATGCTAAATGAGAAGAGGTTATGAGTCTGGAGGTCAAATAGAGGCAGCATTTAATCACAAATACAGACATGTCATGCCTTATAATTATTGTCCACTCTGTTCAAAATATATCTCTCGAAAATTATTTTGAAAAATTGATCTGAATGCTTGCTAAGTAGGGGAGATGTGATAGAAAATCTGTAAAAATCTCTGTTCTAAATCTACCACTGTTAATATTTTCTGTAGCTGTTTTTAATCAATAGACACTTACATAAACATCCCTTGCCGGAATTTACTACAGAAACTAGGCACAGGAAACTTTATGACTGTATTAAAAGCTGATGCTGCTTAATAAGAACATTTATCTACCTCACATCACTTTTACAGGACATCAATATTTAACTGTTTGCATAGTTTTCCTTTTATTGCACATTCATATGGACCTCATCCAGAAACCCTTCTGTTCTGGTTCAGTGACTAAGAGAACGAGAACTGCAAGGTGCTGTTGAGAAGATATGTACCATTCACAGCTTCTACACATTTGGAAGGGAAATGGATTGTAAGATTAGAAATCTATGCAAATATAACAAAACCCTCTCTGAAACATGTCTATAGTCAAATACAAGCACTTCTATTTTATAATTATATAATGCCTTGTAGACATATCAAATGAATAGTGATTTTCTAATGCCACTAGCTGGAGGTCAGAAATACAATTAAATAACATGAGATTATGCTTGTTAAAAAGTCCAAGAGGTGATATTCTCTCTGTTCTCAACATGTACATACTGCATCTTGCAACTGGAAAGTGAAAAGTATTTAAATCCATGACTTGTTACACTTACATGCAGCTTTCTCACATTATCATCTTTCTATTGCTTGCACCTAGAAAAATCAACGGCCTTTCTTGACAGCTTTATGTTATTTTAAATATTTTCTTATTTCTTGCATGTAAAAAGTGTAATTGCCAAAACAACTACTGCATATAATCATGTAAGAAGATGATTATTTGTTAAATGGAGGGACATTGACAGGGTCCCACACAACATCCTGGTCTCTAAATTGGAAAAACATGGACTTGATGGATGTACCACTCAGTGTATAAAGAATTGCCTGGATGATCACACTCAAAGAGTTGCATTCAACAGCTTGATGTCCAAGTGGAGACCAATGATGAATGGTGTTCCTCGGGGATTGGTACTGAGAATGGTGGTATTTAACATCTTTGCTGGTGATATGAACAGTAAGATCAAGTGCACCTCAGCATGTCTGTGGACAAAACCAAGCTGTGTAGTGCTGGAGGGAAGGGATGCCATCAAAGGCACCTTGACAGGCTTGAGAGGTGGGCCCATGCCAACCTCATGAAGTTCGTCAAGGTCAAGTGTAAGGTCCTGCACCTGGGTCAGGGCAATCCCAAGCACAGATATCAGCTGGGGGATGAGAGGGTTTAGAGCAGTCCTGAGTTGAAAAACTTACAGGTGTTAACTGATGAAAAGCTCAAACATGAGCCATCAATGTGTGAGTTTAACCCAGAAATCCCCAACCATATCCTGCGCTGCATAAAGAGAAGCATGGCCAACAGGCTGAGGGAGATGAATCTACCCCTTTACTTTGCTCTTGCTAGCCCCCACCAGGAGTACTGCATCCAGCTGTAGAGCCCTAATTCAAGAGGAATGTGGACTTGGAGTGGGTTCAGAGAGATACAAAGATGATCAGACAGCTGCACCACCTCTTCTACAAGAACACACTGAGAGTGTTGGAGTTGTTCAGAAAAGAAGGCTCCAGGAAAACCTTATTGAGGCCTTCCAGTATCTGAAGGGGGCTTACATGAAAGCTGTGAGGGACTTTCTACAATGGCTTGTAGTGATGGGAAGAGAGGTAATGGCTTCAAATTGGAAGATGGTAGATTATGATTAGAAATTAGAAAGATTTTCACTCTGAGGGTGGTGAAGCACTGGAACAGGTTGTCTAGGGAGGTTGGAATACATCACTGGATGTGTTCATGACCAGGTTCGATGGGACTTTGAGCAACCTGGTTCTGGCAAGAGGTGTGTCTGCCCATGACAGGCAGGTCGGAACTTGATGATCTTTAAGGTCCCTTCCAACCCAAACCATTCTATGATCTACAAAACTGATGAAAGAAAAAGGCAGTGCACAAATAAAAGTATTTGCAGTCTTGGGCTACTGCCTGTGTTTGCTGTCCCAAACAAGTAGCCTGCCTTCCAAAATCTCTGGAACTAAATTATTTTACTGGGAGGTACAAGAACCTAATCATCTTGATATTTGCTGCAGATTAACATTCATCTTATACCTTTTACTAAAAACTGAACATAACAATGATTTCTAATGTTTCTATATTGAATGAGGGTTTCTTCATTTGTAAGAACCTCCTCAATATTTACATCTAACAAAGGAAAAGAATCTTTTTTTCTTACATATCTTTAGGAGTGCAATGAAACATTTAATAGTTATCTGCTTTGTGTGATAAAATATCACACAAAAGGGATCGTATTAATGTTTACAAATATCTGAAGGGTGGATGTCAAGTAGAAGGGTCCAGTCTCTTTTCATCTGTTCCCTGTGATAGGATGAGAGGTAATGGTAGCAAGATGAAACACAGGAAGTTCCACTTCAACATGAAGAAAAACTTCTCCACTGTGAGAGTGACAGAGCCTGGAACAGGCTGCCCAGGGAGGCTGTGGAGTCTCCTTCTCTAGAGACTTTCAAGAGCTGCCTGGATCTGTTCCTGTGTGGCCTGCCCTGGGTGTTCCTGCACTGGCAGGGGGGTTGGATTTTATGATCTCCAAAGGTCCCTGCCAACCTCTACCATTCTATGATTCTATGATATGAAAAGCTACAAAATAAGATTGCTTAATATTCTTATTTTGGGAAATAATGAGCTCTTTATGTCTTTATTTCCTCCTAACCTAATTCTGCAGTAAATTTGCTCCAGTTTAAAAAAGGTTCAGATATTAACACTGAACAGAGATTTATAGGTGTGCCCAAAAGAAGTCAGAAATGTTCATTCAGTATCTCTATGTCTTTTAAAGGCTTATGTGTGCAAGGGAGACTAGATTGTTTGTCAAAGATAGTGTTAAAAAGGAGTTGCAAAACTCACAGGAACGTAAAAATGAAGTGATAAAAGGGGAAATCTGGTGAGAAAAATACCTGCTGCATTTCCTTCCTAGTTATAGAATCTTCAAAAGTATGAAGCTGCTGTTTCTGTTGTGGAGAGAAAAGCACAGGAAAATCAATAGCTTTTTAAGAAAATTGTTGGGATGTCACAGTTTCCCAAAGGATAATTCTTTATGAAAGAATTTTGTGAATGACAGCTGTTCCTGCAACGAGTAACTGAGGAAATGGAGGTGACTGCTCATGGAACATATTAGGGTCAAAGGCAGAAACATGGAACCATGTTTAAGTAATAAAACTAAGGGAAATCAGAAGAAAAGAAAATGTGGTAAATATATTAATTATTATTGTCTCAACTATTTCTATTCTTCAGTTACTTCTAAAACAAAAGAAAACAATGTATCAGCTGAAATATCAGACATAAAATACAGTAGAGTTTTGGTGAGTCATTTAAAACCTAAGATAAAAATAACCAAAAAAAAGCAAAGATCACTGAGTTTTGACAATGAGCATTAACCGCACTAGTGAACAGAGACCTGTCTTCATCAAGTTGTTTATAATTCACAGAAGTGTAGATAAGGGGACCTTGGCATCCTGGTGGACAATAAGGTATCTGTGGGACAGCAATGTGCCCTTGTGTCCAGGAAGGCCAATGGTGTCCTGAGGTGCAGAAAGAAGAGTGTGTCCAGCAGGTCGAGGGAGGTTCTCCTCCCCCTCTACTCTGCACTAGTGAGACCATATCTGGAGTATTGTGTTCAGTTCTGGTCTCCCCAATTCAAGAGGGACAAGGAAATACTAGAGAGAGTCCAACAGAGAGCTACAAAGATGGTGAAGGAACTGGAACATCTCTCTTTTGAGGAAAGGCTGAGAGCCCTCTGTGGCTATTTACCCTGAAAAAGAGAAGACTGAGAGGGGATCTTATTAACATTTACAAATATCTGAAGGGTGGGTGTCAAGTAGAAGGGTCCAGTCTCTTTTCATCTGTTCCCTGTGATAGGATGAGAGGTAATGGTAGCAAGATGAAACACAGGAAGTTCCACTTCAACATGAAGAAAAACTTCTCCACTGTGAGAGTGACAGAGCCCGGAACAGGCTGCCCAGGGAGGCTGCGGAGTCTCCTTCTCTAGAGACATTCAAGACCCACCTGGATCTGTTCCTGTGTGACCTGTCCTGGGTGATCCTGAGTTCTATGAAGTATTGGTTCAAAGTAAACTCTGAAGCTCACCTAGCCCAGCCTTCTCTTGAATTACAGAATCACAGAATGGCAGGGGTTGGGAGGGACCTCCGGAGATGATCTCATCTAATGCCCATGCTAAGCAGAGCAGGGGGCCCAGGATCATGCCCAGGAGGGTATGGAATCTCTTCAGAGAAGAAGACTCCACAACTTCTGTAGGCAGCCTGTTTCAGGGCTCTGGTACCCTCATGCCCCTTGCTCTGTTACTGGGGACCACTGAAAAGAATCTGGCCCCATTCTCTTGACCCCCACCCTTTAGTTATTGATAAGCATTGATCAGATTCAGTCTTCTCCAGGCTGAACAATCCCACATCTCTCAAACATTTCCTCATCACAGAGATGTTCCAGTCCCCTCAGCATCTTTGTAGTCTTTGCTGGACTCTGTCCAGTAGTTCCTTGTTTCTCTTGAACTGGACACAATACTTCAGAGGTGGCCTTATGAGGGCAGAGTAGAGGACAAGGAAAACCTCCCTTGAACTTCTCTCCTCATTCTTCTTAATGCACCACAGGACACCATATGCCTTCTTGTCTACAAGGGCATATTGCTTCCTTAAAGCAGGGTTAAATTCAACCTGAGGTCAAATTGCTTAGAATCTTGTCCAGCTGAGCTCTGAAAAATGTCAGTAATGATTGCAATAATGATAGAAGTCAGACCAGGAACTTCCAAAATTTTAAACATGAATTTTGACAGCTTGAGCTAAAAAGCCAATCTCTTAACAAGTCTTATGTACTTATATATATTCATATTTTTTTGTGAATTGAGGATGGTTGGGTGCTTAGCCCGCATTCACCAGTCTGCTATACTTGCAATTCATCTTTAACAGGGATTAGATTAGCTCCAGCCTGTACTGTGTAATAAAAAGTTCTGTGCTGTACAACTAGGTCTTGTAATGCTGAGAGTTATGCTGACAAGTGCATTTTTAAATGTGTCTGTACCTGACACTATATACAAAAGAAATAGAAGCCCAGCAGCATACCAGCTGATTGGAGGAAATGCTCTGATTAAGAATGAAATTTAGGAAATAAATTGGAGGAATCAAAGGACAGGAGAAAGTAGTTCACATTTTAAAAGTGAGGAAGACCTGATGAGACAGCAAGTATCCAGCTGAGAAAATTCATTGCTCAGACATCTCAAAAAGCAAGACGTAAAGGATAATCTGTCACTAAGGAATGCTTGACGTTCCGTTACCAGCACAGGAATAATATTAACAATAGCAGCTGGGGAAAAATATTTGCTATAAAAGAAAACTTAAAAACGTAGGAAAAAAAAAAAAAGATAGATATATATATAAAAATTCTTATTTTGCTAGTCAAAAGACGGGTTTCGTAAAC
>JANHGN010027180.1:0-28992 GCA_024605025.1 Megaceryle maxima
AGTGGGGGGTGACTGGGGGGGTGGGGGGGGGGGGGGAGGGAGGGGGGGGAGGAGGGCTGCTGCCCAGGCAAGGGGCAACCTCTTGAAGGGATCCTCCAGCACATCCCATTTCCCTCGGGATGTCCTCTTCAGCTTGCATGAGTTCGTGCACAGCCCTGGGGGTCCCTGCCCTGGTCCACTACCTGTCCAGGAGGTGAGAAGCTGTGAATAGAGTTCTGGGATGAATGGGGGTATTTTCCCATTCTGGGAAGATTTGGGGAGCTGAGCTTTTAGTTCCCCAGAGTACTGCTGGGCCAGGGGGGAGGCTGAGGAGACAGAGCAGAGCCTGCAGCACCCCAGGATGACTTGACAGGGACCTTGTTCTGCTCTTGGGGTGATGCAGACCAGAGAGGGGCTGGGGCTGCTCTTGGCAGAGTCCTTGTCCAGAAGTAGTCTCCACATGCCTGGTGCAAGAAGGGTTAACAGGGTGCCTTCCCTGGCTATAAATACCATGTATGTCCCACGCATATGAGCTGTGGAGGCTATTTTGGTTGGGTGCCTGCTGCTTCAGGAATGTGCCAGAGTGAGGACCTGAGGGATGACATCACCAAGGCTGCTGGGACTCAGCACCTGCTTGGGGTCACTCAGAAGCACCCCAAAAGTGCCCAAGCTCAGGCCAACACTGAGCCCCCTGTATCAGAAAAGATGATTTGTTTGGTGGGTAGGCACAAGTACAGTTGGGGCAGGAGTCCCTTCACATCACCCCCTCTCCAGGGCCCTCTTTTGCCACTTCTCTGGTTGGGGGGACGGGAGTCTGGCCCCACATGGGGAGCTGAGCCTGGTGCTCTTGCTGCGGAGCAGGTCAGGGTATCATCAGGGGCATTTTGAGGTGCTCAAGGCCAATTTGGGGTCTGTGGCTACTGAGCATGGAGTTTGGCTCAAGGGGGTCAAGTGGCTGTGTGAAGGGCTCAGTTCCCTCCTTTCCCCTGGCATCTGCCCTGGCCGTCTGTCCATCCAGATCACCCGTGGGTGGGCACTGCCACCCGACGGGGGTCTGGGCAGTGCTGGGTGGCTCACCACCAGCCTCCCTCACTTCCTCCCCTCAGAACCCCAGGGAGAGGGCAGGGCTGTGGGGGGCCGGCAGGGAGGTTCATACACCGGCAGGTTCTGATGGTGCCTGGGGTTCACGGGAACTGTGGTCACCCACCCAGGGGTCTGTGGACCGGCAGTGTGGGGCAGGTGAGGGAGAGTAGGCGGGGGCTGATGTCCGTCCTTCCCGGTCGTCTCCCCCCCCCAGCAGCATCCCCCAGCTGCCCGGCAGCAGGAGGGGCGGATGATGTCAGCAGGATACAAATAGCGGCGGCGCGGGTCCCCTCCCGACGCCTCGCCGAGCTGCCGGCCGCTCGCCAGCTCTGCCCGCCTGCTCCCTGCTCCGGCCTTGCCGCCCCACGCCGCCACCATGAGCCAGTCCTACTCCTCCAGCCAGCGGGTCTCTTCCTACCGCCGGACCTTCGGCGGGGCCTCCCCGGTCTTCTCTCGCGCCTCCTTCGGGGGCAAGGGCAGCAGCGGCAGCTCTGTCACCTCCCGCGTCTACCAGGTGTCCCACACCTCGGCCATCCCCAGCCTGTCGAGCATTCGCACTACCCGTGTGACACCCCTGCGCTCTTACCAAAGTGCCTACCAAGGTGCCGGCGAGCTGCTGGATTTCAGCCTGGCCGATGCCATGAACCAAGAGTTCCTCCAAACCCGCACCAACGAGAAGGTGGAGCTGCAGGAGCTCAATGACCGCTTTGCCAACTACATCGAGAAGGTGCGCTTCTTGGAGCAGCAGAATGCCCTCATGGTGGCTGAGGTGAACCGCCTGCGTGGCAAAGAACCCACCCGTGTGGCTGAGATGTATGAGGAAGAGCTGCGGGAGCTTCGACGCCAGGTTGACCTGCTCACCAGCCAGCGGGCCCGTGTCGAGGTCGAGCGCGACAACCTGCTTGATGACCTGCAGAAGCTCAAGCAGAGGTGAGGAAGGGTCTTGGGGTGGCACTGCAGGCATTGACCCCTGCATCTCCAACCCTAGGGATGTGTGGTGGCAGAGCTTGCCCGGCAACCCCCTGGATGCTTACTGCTGTCCTTGTGGTCTCTGCTCAAGCAGCAGCTGTCTGTGCTAGGGGTGGGAACTGTGCTGCAGGCTTCCTGTCAGGGGCAAGGCAGTGGGGAAGAGACAGAGGTGCCCGGCTGGGGCAGGAACCGGACACCTGTTTGTTCATGGCTACACTACCTTGTCCTCTCACTCCATCCCCTGGGGTGGGAGAGCACCCTGGTCATGCATCTCACTGGCTGCACCCCCCTGCAGGGCACTTTGCAGTGTGCCAGGTCCTGGTATGGTGGCTGTGAGTTCTAGGGGGGGAGAAGGACACCTGTGACCCACTATGCCAGAACTGGGTGCTCTGCGACCCATGGCATGGGGCAGCTGGGGGAAAGCTGGTCCAATGGCATGGGGCAGGGTGAAGGAGGTGCCTGCAGCCTGGTCATCTCAGCAGGGCACTCCAGATGGCCACTGCCAGCCCTTGCCAGGAGACCAGGCTGCACTCAGTGGGCAGGACAGCGACAGCAGCAGGGATTTCCCCCATGTCCTCCCTGGCAGTGGATTATGATGCCATAGAAAACCCAGAACTGGAGTATCAGAGTGTAATTCCTCAGTCCTCATCCCTGCTCACACCCGGGAGGGCTGGTGAGCCCTGGGTGAGCTGAGCCCCCCAGGACAGACAGATGGATAGAGCCAGCCAGGCAGGCAGAATTGAGGAGGATGACATGGGGCAGCAGGGGGGGTGCTTTCACCAGCTCCGGATGCATAAGAGGGAGGGGAGGAAGCGGCTGCATTTCTACAGGACAGGGGTGCTTCAGGCCTGCCAGGTGTCCAGGGTGTCCCAGAAGCAGTGGGAATCCCCCAAGGATGCTGTGAGCCTGGCTGATGCCAGGGAGGAGGCTGGGGCCAGGAGAGAATAGCCACAAGGGCAGTCAGGATGTGACCCTCCAGAGACTGACCAGCATACTTGGCACCTGGCAGCAGGGCCAGATGCTCAGGGGGAGCCTCTTGTTCTGAAGCTGGTCTGCACCTTCCCTCCTGACCCCTGTGCTGAGTCCCCATCTCCTGGAGTTGACAGAGTCTGCTATCTTGCCCTGCAACCCCAGCCTCTGCCCCAGATGGCCAGTGGTGGGGTCCTGCCAGAGCTTCTGATACTGGGATGTGGGGGGTGGGGACATGGAGGACCTCTCCATGTCAGGGGAGGAGCAGGGCCCAGAACAAACGGGTGTCCGGTTCCTGCCACCTCTCATGCCAGCACCAGCCAGGCACCTCTGTCTCCTCCCCACTGCCTTGCCCCTGAGGGGAAGCCTGCAGCACAGTTCCCACCCTTAGCACAGAGAGCTCACCAGCCCTGACCTTGGGCTCACACCCCTGTGGTACCCAGTCTATACCCCTGTCCCAAAGCATCACTGACACCTGCCTGTCCTCCTGCTTTCCCTGCAATGGCTCAGCCAGTGGCCATCCCTTGGCCCCTGGTGCCAGGTCCTGCACCCTGTCCTCCCGGCTGCCGGCCACTCTCCCCTATAAGGGCTGGGGCAGTGCGTGTGGTGCTGAGCTGACCTCATGCCTTTGTGCTCTCTCCAGCATTGACTATAATAGGGAATGGGAGGAAGAGCCCCTGGCCCCCCGCCAGCCCTCCTGCCGCCTGCTGGGAACGCAGGACAATTTGCTGTCTTCCTGCTGAGCCACACTGGGCTCAGGAACAGCTCGGGTGGACATTGCTGCCAGAGGATGAGGATTCCTACAGACCCCCATAATCTCCCCTCTCTGCCTGCAGGTTGCAAGAGGAGATCCAGCTGAAGGAGGAGGCTGAGAACAACCTGGCTGCTTTCAGAGCTGTGAGTACCTGTCCCTCCCACACCACAGGACCCCTGTCTCCCCTCCCAGTTCCAGTTCCTGCTGACAGCCCAGCACCAGGGCATGGCCCTGGGAACAGCTTTGCACCTTCCAACCTTGGTGCTCTCCCCGTATCATCCCACTACTCCTCACTGCATGTCCCCCAAGGATGTGGACGCAGCCACGCTGGCACGCATCGACCTGGAAAGACGCATCGAGTCCCTGCAGGAGGAGATTGCCTTCCTCAAGAAGGTGCATGAAGAGGTAGGTCTGGAATAACGCCCTCTCCCACAGGCACCTCTGAGGCCAGGAGAAGGAGCACGTGCCCTGAGGTGTCACCTTGTCCTGACAGGAAATCCGGGAGCTGCAGGCTCAGCTTCAGGAGCAGCACATCCAAGTGGAGATGGACATCTCCAAGCCTGACCTGACAGCTGCGCTGCGGGACATCCGTGCTCAATATGAGAGCATTGCTGCCAAGAACATTGCCGAGGCTGAGGAGTGGTACAAGTCTAAGGTGCAGGAGGCAGCAGGCTCTGGGCTGGCCCCAGTGCAGTGGGTGCCAGACATCCTAGTAGTCATGTCCACTAACCCTGGTTTCTCCCCAGGTGTCTGACCTGACACAGGCAGCCAACAAGAACAATGATGCGCTGCGGCAGGCGAAACAGGAGATGCTGGAGTACCGGCACCAGATTCAGTCCTATACCTGTGAGATCGATGCCCTTAAGGGCACGGTGAGCTGTGGGTGGTGTTGGGGAGACCCTCAGCTTCCCTGCAGGGACCTGCTGCTCCAGGGCTGCTCTGGGACTTCTGACACACCTTTGAAGTGGGGGGCTCTTCCCATCTCTCTCGAGTTGCTGCCATGGGGGAACTGGTTCCCCAGATTTGGGCTGCACCTCCCCCATCGGCAGTCTGGGCCTCTGCAAGGTGTTTTGGCAGAGCCCTGGGGTCAAGGCACAGATTGTGAAAGGTGCCCCAGCCTGGGAGGCTCCAGGAAGACAGGTGCAGAGCTTGGGGTGTCTGGTTGCAGACTGGGAAGTTGGTTGCAAACAAACAGGGCACAACAGTCCCATTCTGGCACAGTCACAGGAGCCAGCCAACAGCAACTAGTGTGGCAGTGCCACCCCCAGGCAGATCTTCCATACTCCTGCACTGCTCTGTGCCCTTCTGCTGGAGTAGGATGGTTTTGCTCAGTACCCAGCAGAGGGTGCTGGGGTTGTCCTCCACCTGTCTAGCTTGCCCTCACCAGACCCTGCTGCCCAGCACTGGGCAAATGGAGGGTGTTGGCCACACATCATGGTCCCACATCAGCTGGACCAAGCCCAGGGCTGCCTATGGCTCTCCCAGGTCCCTGGCTTTCCCCTGGAACACTTCCAGTATCCCCAGCTCTCACTCTAGGTGACCCTTGGCCCTTCTGGTTCCCCCACTTCAATGAGCCCCCCTGTACCCCCAGAATGACTCGCTGATGCGCCAGATGCGGGAGATGGAGGAGCGCTTTGCAGGGGAGGCTGGTGGGTACCAGGATACCATTGCCCGTCTTGAGGAGGAGATCCGGCACCTGAAGGATGAGATGGCTCGGCACCTGCGTGAGTACCAGGACCTGCTCAACGTCAAGATGGCCCTGGATGTGGAAATAGCCACGTACCGCAAGCTGCTGGAGGGCGAGGAGAACCGGTGAGCAGTGGGGGCATAGGACAAGGTGGGAGAACTGTCAGAGTCAGCTGTTTTTTGAGGCTTCCACTCTTCAAGCAGCTGCCCAAGGGCTGTGGCTGGCTGGCACTGAGCTCTCCCCTCTGTGTCCTCACAGGATCAGCATCCCCATGCACCAGACCTTTGCCTCTGCACTCAATTTCCGAGGTGAGCATCACCCCATGAGGACGAAGACCTGGGACGAGTCCTCAGGGATCCTCAGTGTGGGGGCAAATCTCCCTCCTGGGGGTCTATAACAAGGCTGTCAGGTTGAAGACCCACAGATGCCACTCTGAGCCCCTGGTGTGGGGTCATTTGGTTGGGTGTTGCCATGAGCTGAGTGGGGGTTAAGCCAGGGCTCCTGAGGTCTCACAATGGGCTCAGCCACACTGCTGTGCCCCCATGCCACACATCCCCGTGGTCCCATTCCTTGTGTCCTCCCACCCACAGAGACCAGCCCAGAGCAGCGTGGCTCCGAGGTGCACACCAAAAAGACTGTGATGATCAAAACCATTGAAACACGTGATGGGGAGGTGAGTGCAGGGTAGCACCAGGGGGTGGTGGGGAGGCGGCAGGTTCCAAGCACTGCACCTGTCCCCACACTCAGGGCTCTGGTGCCAGCATGGCATGGTGTCTTATGGTGCTGGCACAGAATGGCATCTCATGGTGTCTCTCTCCTGGCAGGTGGTGAGCGAGGCGACCCAGCAACAACATGAAGTTCTGTAAAGGAGGCTGCACTGTCAGCCCACTGGCACCTTCTGTCCCTGCCTCCGTCCCTCTGACAAGCCCCCCTCCTGCCCCCCAACTTGCCCCTGGTGCTTCCCCAGTGCCCAAGGGGTTCTCCCTGTGCAGCCGCCTCTGGGCCCCCCTCACTCCCTGGGCTCTCTCTTTCATCTTCCAAAGTCTTGCTCTGCTTTCGCAGCTTTGCAGTAGCAACACCAGTGTCAGGATCAGGCTTGGGCTGGGGGGGCAGCAGAAGGGAGGGGACAGGAAGGAGGGGCTGGGGGGAGCAGGTGGGAGCAGATGGTGGCCTGGGCCAGCTCCCTGGAGAGCTGGATGGTCCCAGCAGCAGGTTCTGGATCCCCCCACAGCCCACTCCCTGCGTCGGGCACAAGCTTGGGTTTCATCCCATGGGAGTGGGGAAACATGCCCCCACACTGGCACCACCAGCCTACTGGAGCTGGCACTTCTCTGGGTGCATAGCAGTGGTGCTGGGGATGGGGAGAAGTGAGGTCCAGGACAAGCTCCCTGTTCTCTGACCAGCTTGAGGCCAGGGGGCTCCCAACCTGCATCCCCCCCAGCCCAGGGGGGCTGTGGCCCTGTGCTCCCCCCTGCACAAAAGGCAGCCCCATGGGGCAGAGGAGGGCAGTGCCCGACCCCCCCATCATGGAACCCCCAGCAGCAGGGGCTAGGCTCATGAGCCGAGAGGGTACTCGTAGGTGGATACAGGAGAGAAGAGGAGTGTGTGAGTGGGAGAGAGGGGGGAGAGAAGGAAAGGACATAGAGAGAGAGGCCCGGGGGCCAGGGCAGGCACTCCCACCCCTCACCCCACTGCACCCCCCACCCCACTGCATCTACGTGACTCTTCAGGCGGCTGAAATAAATAATGGAGCATCACCCCTTCCTCCTAGCGCATCTTTGTGTCTGGGCTGGGCGGGGCTGGGGTGGGATAGCAGGAAGGCAGCACCCAGCAGGATCATCACACAGGCCCTTCATGCCGGTATGGATTGTCCAGTGGGGCCACCATCTCCCCAGGCCGTCTCTTCCTAAGGTACTGGTCCCCCTAAAACATGTGTGTCACTCACACTGAAGGTGGTCCAGAGCATTTTGTCTGTCTGTGGTACTGGTTTTCCCGGACACACCGGGTGGGGAGCCCTACTGGGACTGGGGGCAGTGACAGCTGAACCCTGAGCAGATTTGAAAGGGCTCTGGATGATCATACCCTATCCCCTCCATACACCCAGGGCCTTACACCATGGCCTGGTGTCTCACAGCCACCCATTTTCTGCCCTCACCTGGGCCAGCCCTGTCACAGACCCACACCTGTCCAGGACCTCTCCAAAACCCCACTATTACCACCAACCTGCAAGCACAGCCCCCCTCATCCCAAATCTTTCTCCTCAGCACCTCACAGGTATCAGCCCCACCACCCTACACCTGCTCCCACTCTAGGCTCCAGCATCAGCCTGTCCCCTACATCCTCTCCCACTCAACACATGTGCCCACCTCTGTGTGGTTGGGGTGTGAGTGTCTTGGCTTTGTCTCCTTCATGCCAGTGATGGGGGGTGTAGCAGGAGAACCCAGGGTCGAGCATCCCAGAGGTGAGAGGGATACAGAATTGCTCTGCCCTGGGAGGTGTTGGAGGATCCACACTGCCCTGCCAGGCAGTAGAGCCCTGGGAAGGCAATGGGCTTGGCAGAGGGTTGTGTTTTAAGGACAAGGCGGGTGCTGCTGCCAGCAGCGGAGACGGGGCTGGGAGGTCTCTGATGGAGAGACCACTGTGATGAAACCTAGTTTTGGCTGCAGGGCCAGGCCAGGGCTAGGGAGGTTTCAGATCTGAAGGACTGTATCCAGCAGGTGTCCCTGTGACATCGAGGACCGTCCCCAGGGCTGCCAGGGGGAGGGATGACACCTCCCTCTCTGCCCGGCCCCGACTGGCTGGCCCAGGAGGTACTCTGCTCCTGGGCTGGGGGACAGGCAGGGGACAGAGCAGCCCTGTGGCTGCAGAGCAGCGCAGACAAGGAAGAGCCTCCCAAGCCTCTCACCGGCCTCTCCTCCAGCCTCCCGAGACCCTGGGGCTTGTTCAGCCTCTCTGCCGTCGGGCTGTGGTCTAGCAGGGAATCCCTCTCCAACGTGTCCCCCGCCAGCCATCCAAGACAGGGGGATCCCGTCACTCTTCTCCTCGCCGGTGATGCTCCAGTGACGCCATCGCCCTTGGGCTGATGGCAACGGGCTATGCAAAAGCCGTAGGGACTGGCCCGCAGCTGGGAAGCAGCGTGCCGTGTCACTCGCGTCCTGCTCACCCAGATTTACAGTCCCTGGCGAGGGCGGCTGGGGCCGGGTGCCGAGACGTGTGTGCCGCCGCGCCGGGAGCCGGGAAAGCCCTGCCCGCCCCGGGGGTGACGGGGCAGCACGAGGTACAGGCTGTCCCTGCTCGCTCGCTGCCTGGAGCACAGCATGTGGGAGCTCCCGTAGGGCACCCCGAACAGGAGCAGTGGGGCGCTCCTGCTCCAGGCAGGGCTTGAACGGCGGGCTAGCCAAGACCCGTACTGCCCAGGGAAGTGAAGCAGGGACTCGGTAAGAGAAAAGGGGTTTCGCTGTGTTTGCAGTCTCTCGGCAGAGTGGATTTCGAACGAGCAGGGATGCAGGGATCCCCGCCTCCCTTGCCTGCGGGGGACTGGACTAAGAGGCCCCGTGGGGCTGGCTTCTGCTCGGGGTCTCGCATTGCAGGAAGCATGACGGTATCCTTTCCCTCCACATGCCACCAGGGTCCCTCTGTCCTGATCTGGTGACACCGCTGGAGAAGGGGAAGGGCGAGAGGAAGGCTGGGTCCCCCCCGAGACTCGCTGCTAATATGGAAAGGCGCTGGCCCCTTTCTATCTTTGCAAGCGGAGCTGGGCTGCAGGGCCGGGGCGGCGGGTGCAGAGAGGGAGAGCCGGGCCAAGGAATGTGACATATCAGAGGCAGCTGCCACTTCGGGAGAGGGGGCAGAGGGAGCGCAGCTTGCCGGGGGCTGCGCGGGACGGGACGGGCGAGGGAGGGGACGCCACGGCCCCAGCGCCGGGACGGGTCAGCGAGCGGCCGGCTCCCATAGGACTCGCAACCAGGCTGGTGGAGGAGCAGGTGCCAAGGTGCTGGGCGGGCTTGGGGCTTATAGCAGAACATGAGGTGTGGGTGCTGCACTGCACCGGGTGCTCGGTAAGTGGTGGTTAGGCAAACAGCAACCCGAGCCCACGCCTAAAAATAGCCCCTCACTTGCCCACGGTGCTGCGACCTTCGGGGCTGCAGCCGGCGGGGGGCAGACACCGAACAGGACGGCACCTGGACTGGGGGGTCGCATCTGCCCCGGCACCCCTGGCACCCAGCGTTCCAGGGCTGCAGGGGTGAAGAGGGGGAGAAGAGGAGCACGGTGCTGCCAGCTCGGGGAAGTGGGGCTCACGTGTTGGGGCGTGGGAGCTGCAGACCATGCACCGAGTGCAGGGACGCAGTGGCACAAGTAGGGCCGGTGGGGAGTCCCGGACCGCTCCGCCGAGCCCCGGCATCCCCCCAAAGCGTGCCAAGGTCACGGCAGAGCCAGGGGTGCCCAAGGAGGGCCCGGATCGCCTGGCTGCACCAGTTTTTGCACGGAAGCTGAAGAATGCAGCAATCGGCACCGGCTGTGACATCCGACTGCGGGTGGTGGTGGTGGGCAATCCCCAGCCCAGCCTCCGCTGGTACCGAAATGAAGAGCTTCTGGCTCCACATGAAGAAGAGTATGGCACCCTCTGGATCCGGGACAGCAAGAAGGAGGATGCTGGCGTGTACACCTGCATTGCCGAGAATGAGCGGGGAGAGGCCATGACCAGTGCCGTACTAGCCATCATTGACATGGAAGGTAAGGCTGGCATGGCCGCTGGCACAGCTGTGCTGGCACAGCCGTGGGCACGGGTTTGCCAAAAGTGGCATCAGTGCTTTGCAAGTTCCCATCACAGTGCATGCCTAGGGCCAGCCAGGGCTGGGCTTTACTATGCCACCCTGCTTCAGGCTGGGGTGCCCAGTGCCGGCAGCACTGGGGCAGCTCTCAGGCCTGGAGCGAGCATGTGGCTGAAGTACCTGCTGCCAGGCCAGGCAGGGTGCCAGGGCTGGGCATGGAGGTGTTGAGAGCATGTGATGCCAAGCCTGCTCCAGGCAGGAGGAGAGAGAGAGAAGCAGCCCGGGCGCACAGCATCGGTGGTGCCACCCTCTGCAGCCACCGACATAGTCCCCAGTACCCCTCGGTTCCCCCTCTGCACCAGCTGCCTGTGGCATCGGCATCGGCATCACCATCACAGCTGTGCCAGGCATAGAGGCTGCACTGGAGTCACTGGGACTCTCTGGGGGTGGACCCTGGGGGAGGAGTCTAACATTGCAGGAAATGGGGCTATCAAGTGGCTGAAGCCTACGCCCTGCAGTGGGCGGGGTCTGATGGTTAATTAGCAGGGGGAGAGCCAACTCCTGCTATCCTTCTAGAGCTCCTATGGTAGCCGAGCATGTGTCTCTGGTGTGCAGGCAGTGCGTGGGGGCTACTGTGGGCCCTTGCATGGGTGGGCCTTGTTCTACACAGGGGCCAGGCAGGTTTGGGGCTCAGCCCTTTTTGCACCAGGATGGGTGCCACCTCCCTGGGGCGCTGCAGACCTGGATTTTGGGGAGTGTGTTGTGCTGGCCGGTGACACTGCTCTGAGGCTCGAGGTGTGCTGTCTGTGTGTGTGGGGACCAGGAGGGCAGGGAAAGAAGGAGGCGGTGGTGAGCCCTGAGGCTCCGGTGAAGGAGCTGCACCTGGGGCTTTGCAGCCTGGGAGGTGTGCTGGAGGTGCTTCACCTTGAGGGGGGACTTGGTGGTGGAGGGGCAGAAGGTGCCTTTGCATTGCTGAAGGGGAGCAAGGGTGGAAGTGGAGTTGCTCTCTTTGAGTTGGGAGACTGGAAAAGTGGTGTTTGGAGGATGGAGGAAGGTGTATGTGCTGCCTGTGGGCCTGATGCGGGGACAGAGTGACCAGAGAAGTGGGGGGGTGGGGGGTCTTGCCCTGCAGTGGGTCTGTGTGGGGTCATTGTGCATCTCACCTTTGGGGACTGTGGTACAGTGTGATCAGATACATGGTGCTGTGTGTGCAGAGAGAGTGGGAGGCCTGCACTGGCCCGTGGGTAGGAGTAGACTGTCCCAGGGGGTCAGGAGGGGGGTTCATACTGTTTTCACTCTCTGTTGTGCAGCTGCACCTTTCCATGGCACTGCTGGCCCAGGCTCCCCTGCCTCTGCCCAGCAGCACTGCCTGATTTCCCTGGGCACCTGTTCCCATTATGCTGATTCTCTCATCCCTGCTCCCAATTCCCAGCTGCTAGCCCTTGCTGCTGCCTTTCTGGAGCAACTGAGGAAGGGATGGAGCAGCCAGCATTGCCTGACACCCAGGGTGAATGTCACCTTGTCCCAGGTGCTCCTCCCAACAGGCGCTTGGCCACGGGTGCACTGCCATAGAGGAAACAGCTGTCTGAAAAGCCGGCCCTGGGGCAGAGATGCCTCTGGAGCCACGGCTCTGGGGCACCAGCCTTGTTAAGGAGTGTGGCAGCCTCTGATAATGGCTTTGCCCCTATCCCAGGGCAGAATGTTCTCCATGGTGTGCTGTGGCAGTGCCCAGGGAGTACCATGTCCTGCCTGGTGCTAGAGAGGGGTGCTGGGATGTGGTGGAAGGTCTAGCCCTGTTGCAGGATGCTGGCACTCAGCACTATGTTCCCTTAAGGCCATTTTCTCCATGACAGCAGCCGAGTGGTGAGATGGGCCATCATGTGAAATGGAGGAGCTAAGCCACTGCTCTGCACCCACCTCTTCTGACACCCTGCCAGGATGTGTGCCGTAGCTTGCTGGCCTCCAGCATGGAGGCCTCAGCTGCTCAGGGGCTCCCCACATTCCCTGATGAGATCCAGCTCTCCAGAGACAATGGAAGTTCCACTGGTGGCTGTGCTGTCCCTGTGCCAGGCAGGGACACCCCATCCTTGTCCCCTGAGATGCACAGGGAGCTGGGTCATTGGACAGTTACAGGGTAAGGGAGGTGTGTGCAAGGTCCCTGGGCAGCATGAGGTCTTTCTCTGGGCTTGAGATCCTGGCCTCCCATGTTTGTAGGTATTGGGGTGCCCTTGCTCCATTCACCTCTGCTGGGTCATGGTTTCCAGCGGGCATAGAGCCACCTTCTCTCCCCAGTGCATAGGCTAGGCTACAGCTCTCTGTGGGGCCAGCACTGGCTCTCCCCAAGATGGCTTAGGCCACTGCTGGTGGTCTGGGGGACTCCATGCTGCCCAGCTCTGTGTTCAGCCCCAGCAGCTCCACCAGCATCAGCACAGCATTCCCCCTTGCTTACATGAGCCTGATTTAGCTGATCTAATCCCTTGCCCTGAATCTGTTTCTCCATCCTGCTAATGATTTTCTCCTGATTTTTCTCCCAGATTCCCCCAAGTGTGTCAGTGCCAGTCATATGTAGTAGGGAGCACATGCATGGGGCTGGTGGAGCAAGTGTGCCTGGACAGGGGCTCCCAGGAGTACACCATCCCCACTGAGTAACATTGTCCCCACTGCTGTGTCCCCGGTGCTCTTCCTTTTGCTTGCTGCAGGTTCTTCCTTGGGCCCCAGCTCTACAGGTGCAAGTAGGGTGCCTTGGCCCATCTCACACCAGCACCACGCTGGTCAAGGGGCTTCCCAGGCCCATCCAGCCCTGGTCCTCACAGTGGCTCTATTGCCCCCAGGCTTGCTAAAGCCTGTATCACCTCTGAGCTGCATTTCCTGAATTTTTCCCCATAAACCAGATTAAATCACCTCTTAAGAACTCGAGCTAATCTTTTAAAGCCCAGCCCTCGCTCACTGTGCCAGCACTGCCTGATACTCCCCACCAAGGCTGCCTCTTATTTCAAGCTTGGATGTGTCTGTCTTGGGCTCCCAGCACAGTGTCTTGCTCCACTTGCGTCCACCTGCACTCAGCAATCAAACTGCCTTGGAACCTCTTCTTTGCCCAGGGAACAGCCTGCACCCTCGTGGATTTGGGGGCAGGGAAGGGGAGAGAAGCTGCCTGTCTGCAGCAGCCTTGCACAGCCTCTTTCCACCAAGCCCAGAGTCACACTGGGGCAGTGTGGGCGTGATTTTTCAGCTGGTGGTGCATGGCGATGGCAATGGCACCCTGGCAGGGATAGTTGTGCTGACAGTGTCTCTGGTGCTCAGCAGATCTGGCCATTTATCTCAGTGCCTAATTTTAGACTCTTACTTTGCAGTGCCATGCCCATGTTTAATGCCAACTGCCCCTTCCCTCTATAGCCCAAATGGGACCTAAAGCCTCCCTTTGCCACCTCCTCTTCCCATGGGACTCTCTGGGCCTGCCTCTTTCTCCTTGATGTACCCCCAGCCCCAGGGCATAGCAACATCTGAGAGGAGCCTGGGATGCTGCAAGGCTCCAGCCCAGACTGTCATGCCCTACTGTGGGGTGAGCACTATGCCTGGCTGTTCTGGTGCAGGGCCTGCCTCTGCAGAGCCGCTTGGCCATTGCCAGCCAGGGTGCTGGTCTCAGGTGGTGCAGGGACAGGGCTGGTCCTGGTTGTTAGGGTGCCCACCAAGCACAGCCATGTGCCCTGGGGCTGTGCCCATTCCTTGGCCCCAGGCATGACACTGGGGACAGCCTATGGGCAGCTGCTGGAGACCTGGGATCCCAGTTCTGTCCCCAGACACGTAGGCAGGGGGGTGTTGTGGTGGCCACGTGTATCAGGTCCCCATTCCGGGGTGCTGCAGACCAGGAGGTCTGCTCAGTAGTGAGCAGAGCAATGGGTGCAGCTGTCCAGTCAGTCACCTCCAACCCTGCCCTCTCGCCTGCTGCTAGAGGGTTATTTTTGCTGAGGAATGTGCCATCCCTTCAGATTCTGGCGGGCTGCAGAGCTTGTGTTACGGGTGAGAGGCTGAGACCCAGGCCTGTGGGTGGGTAAATATAGCACCACCACTCAGGGCTGTGTGATGAGATGACAGCTTCTTCCTTCTCCAGGGGCTGCTCAGTGCTCTCTGTGCCCCTCCTGCCCCCCAACACCAGGTTGATGGCTTGTGCCCTGTCACGGTGGCACTGGGAAGGAGCTAGATGCTTCTACCCTGCTGCCTACACTCTTGCCTGCTTTCCTCGCTGCCTTCTGAATGTAGCAACTCAGCCCCAGGCAAGGGGGATGCCAGGAAAGGGGCTGGCAAGGCAGAGGTGAAATGCCTTCTGCCGTGCCACTCTGTGCCCAGATCACAGGGCAAGGTCACAGCACTGTCCTGTGTCCTTGAGAACTCTTCCTGCAGCAGGCATTGTGCGCTTGGGCATCCTTCTAGTAGCAGCAAGGGGATGTCATCTTGGGGAGGGCAGCTGGGGTGTCCCTAGCCCTTGGGAGAGGGATTGGAGCAGAGCATCTCTCTTCCCTGTGTCCAGAAAGATGCTGCAGTGCTGCCCTGCATGTGACAAGGTCCATCCCACTGCATTTATTTTCCCCTAAGGACAAGGCTGGGGAAGGTCCCCACCTGCCCAGGCTCCCAGCACATCCACACCTCTGTCAGACCATCCCCAGCAGCTCTGGGGGAATGAAAGATTCATGCCCAGACCTCCTTCTACCCGAGATGGCTGCACATACCTGACACCATCAATTAATTGAAGCATCAGGACAAGGGGGCTGATTGCCAGGGCTGGGCGGCCAGTGCTCAGAAAGTGCTGTGGAGCAGGGTCAGGATCCATGCAGAGCTGCCAGGGAGGACCAGCAAGGCATGGGGAGACAGGGCTCTCAGACCAGTGTAATTAATGCTGCAGTTTGAGCGTTTGCTATCTGCTTTGATTTGGGCCAGTGTGTGTGTGCAGCAGGTGAAGCTGGAGATGGGTGGCATTGAGGCCTCTGGCTCTGCACCTTGTCCATGCAATGACTGCACTGTCCCCCGCCTCATATCCCTGTCCTGCAGAGGAGGAGAGTAGTGCCAGGGCTGCCCCCAGGCTAGGGCAGGGCAGAGCTGTCACCACCCCCACCTTCTGCAGGGATTTGCGCTTTGCCCTTTGGGGAGATTTGGAGATGCTGCTGCCTCTGAGGAGGATTTTCAGGACCTGCATCAGGCACAGCACCTCAGAGGTAACCCAGCTGCTCCCAGCTGTTCAGCATCTCTGGGGCAGCCCAGAGCCACGCCTGGGTCTTCTGCTGAGTGATGGTCACTGGAAAGGGCTGTGTGCTCAGCCATCTGAGAGCCATGGTGGATGTGGCAGCAGCTGTTGCAGTCAGGATACCCTGATGACTGCATTTTGGCTGGGCCCAGGTAGTCCCTCCCTGAGGCTGTCCCTGCAGGTGCTGTGGTGGCAGCACCCTTGCCCTGGCACCGCTGTGTGCCAAGGCTAAGCTTCAGTGCTCCTTCCTGGTATCCCTGAGCAGGCTTTTATCCCACCTGAGTTTAGAAAGAAGGCACAGGCTGTGCAGATCTGTGGCAGGACTGCAGGTATGTGCAGCCTGGGGGGAGAGCACCTGTCAGGGAGACAGTGGGTTCAGGGACCCTGGTTAATATGAGCCCCACAGACCACCCTTTTACCCAGCCCTGGCTCAGGGCTACTCATCTCTGTCCTCACCCAGGGCTCAGGGGGCCAATAGAGTCCTCCAGCTTTGACAGGAGATTCCCTTAGTACCAGCTCTGGCATTTGTGGGACTTGCCTGACGTGCAGGGTCTCCACGGAAACCCCGCATCATCACTCGAATTGTGGGACTGTCAGATATGTTGTATAAACAGCTCCTTTTGTACTGGGTAATTTGCAAGTTATTATGGAGCCATGAAAAGCCTCGTGATGGGAGTCAGAGCTGGGAGGGGAAGTGCATAAAAGCTGCTGGAGCTGCCAAGCGTCGTGGGGGGCATGGTGCCTGTGTGCAGCTCTATGTGGGGTGGCCAGCTCCCCAGGGAACAGGTGAGTAGCATGGGGAGTGATGGGTGGGGTGGCAGGCTCCCCAGGAACAGGTGAGCTGCATAGGGACAAGTGCTGGGCAGGGAGGCCTCCAGCAGCATCCCCACAGATGCTCTGCAGTGAGAGAGGGTAGTGCAGACAGTTGGTGGGATTGCTACTTTGGCAGCCTCTTCAGGGGCATGGAAAGGGAGCCAATGGGTGTGGGGCTCAGCAGCTTGGTGAACTGGTGATGCAGGGCACCAAGAGCTGTGGGGAACATGGCTGTGAGTCTGGGTCTGCCCCTCTGGCATATTTGCAGCATCACCTAAAGAACAGGGACAGGCTGGTGGGGCTGAGGATGCTCGGCTGGGGAAGGCATGGTGGGGTCGTGCCAAGCACCCTGGAAGCACTAATAAGTCTTAATGGCCCTGACCAGTCTTGCCAGAGACCCCTATCCACAGCTTCTGCCCACATTCTGGGAGCCCCATCCACAGCTCAGTCTTGGGCACCCAGTCCTGCCCTGAGCTGTGCTGTGAGTTCTCACCACGGCGTGAAGGGAGGTCTTGTGTGTGTCATGCAAAAAGCACAGGGAAAAGGGCCTACCTTCCCAGGTCAAGCTTGCATTACCACCATCCACAAAGCAGTGATGCTAGCCTGGGACTGAACAGTCCAGGTCTGCTATCCCACGTGTGTCCTGAGGCACCTGGAGGGTTGGGAGCAAGGTCTGGCTTAGGGCACTAAGTGCCTGGGACTGGAGGCTGTGTGGTTTGCAAGGGAGACTGTGTGGTTTGCAAGGGGGGCTTATGCTGTGGCAGGGGCAGTGCTGGGCCAGGGGTGTTGTTTTGAAGGACTGTGCCCATATTAGCTCTCGTTCACGTGCATTGGGTGAGCAGTGCTGTGACCTTTCTGCATCACCAATGACTGGAGGATGCAGGGGACTGGTGGCACAGTTCTGGTGAGCCTGGATCTTGGCTGGGCAATGCTGTTGCAGGGTTGTGGCAGGCGGAGCTGCCCTGTTTGGGGGCACTCTGGGGACAGCACATAGAGGGCAGTCGTGTGTGGCGCTGGCGTGGTGTATTGTGTTATTTTTGTCGCCGTGGGAGCCGTGGTAGTTCGCTGTGCCCCACGGTGCTGAGCACGGGAGAGAAAAGCAACCCCTGCCTGGGGCAGTGGGGCAGGATGGACGGATGGCAGGGGACAGTGGTACAGCCACATTGCTGGGCAGGGGGCTCGGACCCTTGGGTGCCGTGGAGTCAAAGCCAGCGGAAGGAAGACCGTGTGCCCGTCCTAGCCACGCCCCTCCCGCCCCGCGGCTGCCCTCGCCTCCCGCCACCTGTGCCCTGCCTGTCCCCCGCCGCTGTCTCTGTGTGCCAGGGCTGGCGGGGAGGCGGAGGCGGAGGCAGGCGGGGGAAGGATGGAGGGAGGAGCACTCCAGTGATGCTTCATGCTCACAGCTCCAGCCCTCCCGAGAGCCCAACCTGGCGAGCCCTTTCCTCTCCCTCCGCCGTCCCTGGCTGCCGGTGGCGGAGGATGCTCGGAGCATCGCTTGCCCCCGCGGCGTGCTGACAGCGGGGACCCCGCCGGCTGCGGGCTGGCGTCTGGCTGGGCCTGAGCCGGTGTGCCCAGGCCAGCGGTGCTCTGCAGAAGCATGAAGAAGATCTGGGTGAAGAAGCGTTTCCAGGTAAGGGCTCCGGGACGCCGCGCCAGAGGGTTGCAGGGAGGAGGGGGCAGTGCCGGGAGCTCATCGGGATGAGTATGAGGAGGGATGGGGGTGGATGGGAAGAATGGGGGGGAGTGGGGTGGTGTCCCTCCGGCCCTTCCGCTGCCGCCCGGAGATCCCTAGGGCTTTGCCCGTCACTGACTCCAGCGCCGCTTGCAGAGCTGCCAGCTGCCTGCTTGCCCTCGCCAGCCAGGCAGGAGGGGCAGAGGGCAGGTGCTCAGCACCTCCTGTGCCAGCAGCCAAGATGGGACGCCCACCGAGTGCTTCCCCCCACGCCACCCCCTCCCCTCTGTGCCCTCCGGAGCCGAGAAGGCAAATGGAGGCTGCTTCATGGCTTCCCCCAGCCCCGCTGCCGGTGGTCACGGAGCTGGAGACGAGGCTTTGTCTGCGTCATCCCCTCCGCGTCAGGAGCATGCCTGGCACAGGCAAGGCTCCTCCGCGGGCCCCGCCGCACACTCCGCCGCCCAGCAAGGAACAAGGACGTCACTTGGCCTCGGCAGCGGGTGGAGGATGGGGGAGCATCCTTCCAGGAAGCCCCCCGCCCCCAGCTCTCCTGGGGCACACAAGCCCACCCTGCTGCTCCATAGCCTCCCCTCTGTCACCCTGCTTGGTGGCCCAGCAGGGTTTCTGGAGAGACTGTCAGCCGGACCCACTTCCCAGGGGTGCAGGATGTGCTGGGGGACATGGGTTCCCAGGGATGCTGGGAGCCAGGCATGTAGGGGGTCACTCCAGGGCAGGGTGGATCACACTGTCTGGCTGCCCCATCTGCCCTTGAGAGCAGCAAGCCTGGGGCTTGCCTATGTGGTGGGGTAAGCTGGGCATAGGGGTATCAGGACACCCACAGCAGCTGTCACTCTATACCAGGCAAGCTACCCACTGCTTTCCCACCTTACTCCATCACTGCTCCCTGTTGACTTGTCTCATACCAGTGACACCAGTGCCATGTGGTGCTGGGCTGCACATGCCAGGTGGTGGCAGGCTGCAAGGGTTGTGCTCCATGGTCCCAGTGGCCCCATCTCCCCATGGATGTGGTTAGGAATGCCCAATGCCAGGGCTAGAGTGGGACCCCAGCCTGGGCAGGGTGGTTCTGTGCTTTGCACAGAAGGAGGCAGTGCCAAGTCTCACCCAGCTGCTCCGTGGGGCTGGGCTGAAGCTGGATGCTGATCACAGCCACCCCTTCTGCTCATCCTGGGATGGGTGGGCACAGGAGTGGGCTCCCATGGCTCCCCCACCCCTTTTCCTAGGGGTCAAATGACTTCCTAGGCGGCAAACAAAATGCAGCTGGCCCCTTCGCCCCATGGTGAACCCTGAGCTGCTCCTGCCCCCTTTCCATGTCCAGGCTTGGAGATGACTGTCCATCGCCCAGCGCTTGCTTCCTCATAAGCTGCGGGTGGGTCCTGCGCCTGAGAGTGGTCCAGTCTGTGGTGTGCCGTGATCCCACAGGGACCTGTTGCAGGGTGGAGAGGAGGGGGCTCAGCCACCCTGTAGGTCTGGGTGATGGAGTCCAGCCCACACCCGCTGGGTGCAGTCACCGTATTTGATGGTGATGGCGCCAGTCCCTGGGGAAGCCACAAGAGCACCCGATAATGGCACTCAATTGAATTTTCATTTTTTAATGGGGGAATTATCCGCCGATGGTGCAGTTAATCACTCATCTATCTTTCCCTGGCCTGGAAGACGGGCTGCCAGCCAGAACCAGCACAGTCAGCTGAGGAGGGGAGGTGAAGCCTGGCTCAGCCTGAATACAAATGTGTCTCGTGCAGCCGCTTCCCTCCAGCCAGCACCACATGCAGGCAAGGGGCTGGTGGAAGCCCCCAGGCGCTGCCTACAAGCACACAAAATGAGCCTGCTGCCCTTCCAAGGGCAGCTAACAGCTGGCCATGCTTGGCTGGCTGTTCTTGGGGGCTGGCTGCCCCTTAGAACTGTCTGTCTGTCTTGAGGCTCCTGCCTGGGAGCTGTGTGGAGGCAGGAGGGGCTGGCAGAGCAAAGGGTTTCAAGAAAACTGGGTGTCCAGCCCTGCATTCCATGCTGTGGAGACAGGGCATGGGCACCAGTGTCCTGGGGAGACCCCATCACCCAGACTGGCTGGGAAGGATGCTCTGTCCTGGCAGCCCAACCCTGCCTGTCTGCACGCCACATCCCCGCTTCTGCCTGCCTTGGAGATCACCCCATCCTTCTGCTTACCCAGGAGATGACATCGGTGCATGCTGGGCCTGGCAGACAGGCTGCTCTCAGCCAGTCCCTCCCTTGGCAAGTGAGTGCTCGGCCCTGGGCTGCGACGTAGAGGGCAGCCAAGCTGGCAGGGAGCTCCCAGTGCCTCCGCCCATGCCCCAGTCCCACCTGCCTGCCCAGACAGTGTGGGCAAGCACAGCCCCCACACCTCCAGCCCCTCACAGCCAGGCTAGTCCCAGGCTGCCTGTGCCAGGCAGCCTCTCTCACAGCTGGCACAGCCTCCAGCAGGGGTGGGGGATGCTGTCCCTCTGCTGGGCCTGTGCCCATGGTGGTGTCTGGGCCAGTGCCTGGAAGATGATTTGCTGGCCTGGTCTCCACGCTGGGGCTGTAGAGCTTGGGCACCTGCCTGGACAAAAACCTTACTGCAGGTGGTGTTGGCTGCCGGCAGTGGTGCCAGAGCAGCCAGACTGCCCAGGGCTGTTGCTCCCTGTGCACAGGCTGCAGCACAGGGCTAGGGGGCACAGTGTCACCCCTCCTGGCATGGGCAGCAGCGCTGGGGCTGGGGTACACAATGTCACCCCTCAGCACAGGCAGCAACACAGGGCTGGGGTGCGTGGTGCCATCACCAAGTGGAGCGTGTGTGCACAGGTGCGAGAGTGTGAGTGCATGGCTGGGCACGCGCTACACGTGCCCACCTACACTCATTTGTGTCTGCCTGTGCGGGGGTGTGTGCCTGGGGGTGTGTGCCTGCGGGTACCCCGTGGGTGTGCATCTGGGGGATCTGTGAGTGCCTGTGAGTGATGCCAGGTGTGCCCTGCTAGCAAGAGGGTGTTAGTGGCACCACATGTGCTGTCTCAGTGTGTGTGTGAGTGCTGGTGGATGTGAGTGGTGCTACATGTGCCATGGTGGGGGGTGTGTGTGTGGGTGTGCTGTGCCAGCAGTATATATGTGTTCATGGCCACACGCGTGGCACTGTACCATGGGTAACAGTCTCTTCTCTTTTCCTTTGCAGAAGACCGGCCACTCGCGGCGCTTCGGGCGCTTCACGCATGGTGCGTTGAGTTACCAGGACACAGCTCCCCCCGCTGCTCCGAGTGCACTGGGATGAGGTCTAGCCTCACCATTGTGCTTCTGGGGGGCAGTAAGCAGATGCTGGGCAGGGCTGGGCTGCATCTCACCAGCAGCCCCAAAATGAGGTCCTGGTCAGCTAGGGTCTGCCAGTGTTCACTGTGAGGCTAGGCTGCTCCTGACCCCGCAGTTTGGTTCCTAGGGGGCTGCCAGCCTGTCATGGCCGGGCTGAGGAGCATGATATGGTGGCAGTGCATGGGGCAGCTGGCAGTGTGCTGGGCTGCAGAGGTGGCTTGGGTTGAGGGAAAGCAGTGTGGCCCCCACACACACCATGGCAGCGCAGTGTAATGGAGCTGTGATGGGGTAGGGGACATTCCTTGCCCCAGGGTCTGTTGCAGCAGCTTGTGAGGGCTTGGGCAGTGGCGGGGAGGAAAGTCTGACCTTCCATGGTTGCATGGCATCATCTTTCCTGGGACATTAGGGTGGTGTTGAACTGGTCTGGCGACATCCTGCCCATGGGGAGGGCATCTCACTGATGCCCTACCCTGAGCATCTCTGCTTTAACAATAAGGGCTATGCTGTGGGCATGGCCATGGCATGCAACACTTGCACCAGTGAGGTAGGGGATGCAAGTGTATGTGCTAGAGGGAGGGTGCTTGCATATGTACACAGGTGTCTGCATGACACAGCACCTCCAGGAGTGCCCAGCTGGGGCATGGGCTGGGGTGTCCTGCCCCAAGCTGTGGTGTATTGTGAAACATGAGGATGTGTGGGTGCTCTAGTGGAGAGGCCAACCTGTGGGGCAGCTCCAGGGACAGGTGTCTGTCCTGCTAGGCATGATGTGGCCGTGCCATGGGGAGGGGATGGTGCCATGCTTTGCACAGATAAGACAATGTGTATGCGAGGAGGGTCTGTGTGAAGCACTGGACCAGCATGTAGAGAACATTGGTGCAGAGTGGAGACAGGGTGGGGAAGCCTGGGGATTCCAGATCTGTTTCCACACCCTGTGGGCACTTGGAGACTGCCATGGGGCTAGACGGGGCATGGTGTGCTCCTTGTAGGGTCCTGAGATGGGCAAAAGCCCAGTCCTGGCCTAGGCCATGCCTGGATCTGAAGGCCAGCACAGGGTGCCAGGCTCTCTGAGCCGGCATGACCCATCCAGCTGCTGCCCCAGCAGGTCCTTGCCCCATGGCAGCACAGGGAGACGCTGGGGACAAAGTGCCTCCCTGCTGCTCCCCGCGTCTCTGTAGGCTGGGCCGATAACCGGGTGTTGATGTCTCTCTCTCTCTTGCTGCCCCTATGGAAGCGAAGTTTTCCGCTCCTGCAGGAAACAAAGCTACGGTAGGAAGACCCCTGCCCGATGCTAGGCCCATCCGCAGAGCAGACACTGTGCCCCAACCTGCTGCCCTGCCCCATAACCACTACTGTGCCCCTACCCTGCCTCCCCATCTCCACACCGCCTCTGCCAGCTGCATTCCCACTACTGGCACCATCTCACTTTCTACCATCATCTAATACTGCTCCTGCCCACTTTGCCTGTCCTCCCCTGCCTGCCCTTGTCCCTCTGGACTCTCCCATTCCCAGTCCTGCCATTCCCTGCTGGCAGCTTGTTCCTGCAGGTCTCAGTTATGCTCCCTGCCCTGGCGCTGCCTGTGCACTGCTCTCCTTCCCGGTGGACCTGCAAGGGGCAGTGCCAGCCTGGCCTGCTGTCCCCATGTCCCCTCATCCCCTGCTCTCCCCCCACTCCCTCAGACTCGGAGACGGGTGAAGATGAGCCCAGTGACCCCCAGGTGACACAGCGCAGTGAGCTCCACGATGAGACAGCCTTCAGCACCCCCACGGGTAAGCAGCCAGGTGGCAACAAGCTCCATCACCAGCTGCTGGACATGGCCCCCCAAAGGGCTCTTCTGGCCCAGTTTTGAGGTCTCCATCGATGGGGGGAGGGGGGCTGTGATCCACCTGTGCAAAGGGGAGAGGGCAGAATGCTGCTTGGAACACTCTGGAACACCTCATGTCAGCTCATCCCTCTCTGACTAGGTTGCTGCTCATCCCCATGAGCACGCAGTGTTGGCTTACCCCTCTTCTTCCAGGTGGGTCCGACACCCTTGTGGACACCTCCATGAACACAACACCAACCTCGGTGCTGGCCCTGTCGCAGGCAGAGGAGCGCTCCAGCTGGTCAGGCAGCCAGCAGACTGTGGTGGAGAAGGAGACAGATGCCGGCCTCCCTGCACGGGGACCCTACCTCCGCCCTGTTGTGTGGCAGCAGCCGCAGGGAACCCCAAGGCAAGCAAATACACCAGCCCCACGTGGCGCCGAGGTCCGGCACCTGGGCGTGGAGCCGCTGGTGCGGGCATCACGGGCTAATCTGGTGGGCACAAGCTGGGGGTCAGAGGATAGCCTTTCGGTGGCCAGCGACCCATATGGCAGCGCCTTCAGCCTGTATCGAGGACGGGCGCTCTCACTCCACGTGTAAGTAGCCGGGAGAAGCGCATGGAGGGGACATTGCTCTGGGGCCATCTTCTTTCAACCCCCCGCAGCCATCTCCTCCCCTCTGCCTGGGCTTCCTTTTCCTTCACCATGCCCAGAAGAGGAACGGGGGCTCTGAGCAATAGGCAGCCTGTTCCTGGTGAGGAAGTGGGAACAACCTGGACTGGGGAGGACAGGCCTTTGTGCGAGGCAAGAGATGTGGAGAGGGGTCGCTTTCTGCTGTGGCCAGGCTTTGGTGTAACCCCTGTGCTGCTGCATGAGCTGCAATGTTCCACCCACAGGCTGTGCCATGGGTGTTCCTCTGTCCTGCCCAGCTGTGGGGGCTTTGCATAGCCCAGGGCAAAGGGACCTGGGGATATGTGGCAGCCTGGGACACCCACTGGCAAGGCTCTGCCACCTGCAGTCCCTACTGCACAGGTGTGACAGCAGGGGTCAGGGACATACTGCCTTCCCAGGACTTACTGATGTGCTCAGAGCCCCTGTCCCTTCACGCTGCCTTTGGCCCCCATCCCTGCAGGCCTGTTCCTTTGACCTCCATCCTGCCCCTTTTTTTGTTTGAGGCTGCTTGTTCCACCAGAACCTCATCTCCACCTTATGATTTCTGCACCACCATCTCCAAGACCCCTGGGGGCAGTGGGGTGGGGGATGCACCTGCAGCAGTATGTGTGCAAAGGGGGCTTGCAGCCTTGGGGACCCCCTCTACCTTGTGGAAGAGCTGGTCTGTGCTGTACCACCCCAGCAGTCCAGATCACCCCATCAAAGTAGGGCAGCCTCTGACCTCTGGTCCTGTTTGCATGGCGGGTCTGGAGAGGGAACTCACAGAGTATCCCAGCATCACCCCACTGTCGCACAGGGGTACTCCTGGGCAAGGGGACACTGCTGTGTCACAGCAGCCCAGAACTGTCACCCAACCCAGACAGTTCTTGGTGGTCTTCAGGTGGCTGGATTCAATCACTTCAAGGCTCCCTGGTTCTGGGGATATCCTGGCCCTCTGCTCCCCTTGCTATGTCCCATTGGGCACTGTGGTGCAGGCTGGGAGCATGGATGCAGTCAGGTGTTAAGAGCGGGCTCTGACCTGCACTCCTCTGTATCTCCCCTTGCAGCAGTATCCCCCAGGGGGGTTACCGGAGAGATGACCCCCACAGTGGCCCTGTCTCTCCGAAACCTGGCACCGAAGCCCCAAGGTCCCCTGCTGCCCTGCCGCTGACTGCCAAGCCACCCATCGTCCGCTCGCCATCTCCCCGTGCTGGCCCATGCCTGCCACTGCCTGCCGGCGCAGCATCCCAGCCTGCTACCCGTGGCCCTGGCGTCCCCTCCTTCACACCCGTGACCCCCCGCAAGAAGTCCTCGGTGCCAGCTGAGTACCAGGACACGGTTGCTGAGGAGTATGAGGAGAAAATCAAGAAGCCGAAGTCCTCAGGGTACTCGCAGGGCAGTACGCAAGAATCCCGTCCCCAGACACCCATGAGCGACGCCTCTGGCCGCATCTCAGTCCGGGCGTCCCCCAAGCTGGTGCGCGCCGGGTCCAGGATCTTCGAGAGACTGCAGTACTTTGAGGAGCGGCGGAGGAGCCTGGAGCAGGCAGACAGCCCCTTCCCCACACACCCCTGCCTACCGTTGCGCAAGACACGCTCCTTTGACCAGCCTGGCTCTGGCTCGCACCATGCCAGCACGCTGGGCAGCTCGCGGGACGATGTGAGGGACCGCTGTGAGATGGGCAGCACGGCAGCATGCCGGCGTTTGGCCTTCCGGCAGAAAGCTGCATCCTTTGATGAACGGCGCAAGTTTGCTGGCCGTGTCTATGCCATCGAGCACAAGTTTGCAGAGGAGCTGACCCGCATCAAACGGACGGTCTCCAAGCAGCAGCTGCGGCGCTCCCAGGAGCTGTGCAAAGCTGGGCTGCCCCCAGCACCCTTGCCCCCGGCAGCTGGTGAGCCTGCCACCCCCCGCGCCCCCCGCACTCCCTCCTCACAGGCTGCTGGTGGACGCAAGGTGCTGCCGACAAAGACCCTCCCACCAGCGGAGAGCACGCATGTCATCCAGCACCTGGCACTTTCCAGCGTGGCGCTGGTGGGACCCGATGGGGAGCCAGAGTCGGGGGGACAACATGGGAGGAAAGCCTCTGCACGGAGTGGTGTGGTGGCCAGTCAGCCCACCGAGGTGGACAGTGCAGGCACCAGGAAGGTTCTGCAGCAAGAAGGCACCGGGGAAGTGAAGAAGAAGGAGCAGTGGCCGTTAGCTCAAGCCACCCCGCAGGGACGGGCCGCCCTTTCACAGGCGGGTCCTGCCGAAGGCAGCCCATGCCCGGATGGGGGCCCTGCAGGTGGACCCCGTGCCCCTGGGACCGTGAGCGAAGCCCTGGCTGCCCGGCTGGCCGTGCCCCACGGGCTGTACCGGCGGCCAGAGGCGCCCACGGAAGTGAGATTCTTGCCCTGGGCGAAGCCGGGGATGGAGCAGGAGGCTCGCCTAGAGAGGAGCTGGGCGGGGCAGCACAGCATGAGCAGGGAGGTGGAGAGAAGACAGGCGAAAGTGTCAGAGAAGAAAGAGAGTGGCCGGACGGTTCAAGAAAGTAGGAGCATGCGGAGCAAGGGAAAGGGGCGCCGAGCCAGACCCACCTCTCCGGAGCTAGGTAGGGGCATGGCTTTCTGCTCTTCTGTGGGCATGGAGCTGGCCAGGCCAGATCCTGAATGGGATGGAGGACCCCCAGCATGCCTAGGACATGTCAGGAGCTCAGGCTGTGGAAGAGAGTATAGGGGTGGGTCTGGGGGACACAGCTCTGGAGGCTGGGGATGTTGGCACCAACTGATGCTGTGAGACAGACCAGCCTGGGTATTGATTTGCTGGGCCTTGAGGTCATGATGCTTGCTGGCTTCTCCGTATCTTCTGCCTGGCACGGGAAGGACACAGGGTGCTGACCACTGGCACCCAGCTGTAGGCGGATCTGGCCCCCAGGGGCACAGGGCACCCCCTGCAGCTTGTCCTAGCTGAACTCTGCTTGGTGCCCCGGGCAGGGTGTGCAGCCCAAGCATCCCCAGGATATGTTGCAGTAGCTTGGCCAGGGGAGAGGTGCCCTGCCCATTTTATCCCACGGGGGTGAGACCAGATTGCACCTGGTCTGTGAGCTCTTTGCAGGCTCTGCTATTGCTGGAGCAGTGCCAGGCCCATGTGCCTGAGGCTCGTATGGCAAAGCCCGGGGACCTTTGCTGACATGCTGGGGCCATGGGAGGGGAGGGAGCTGTGAGGGTGGAGCTGATGTGGCAGGGTAGAGCAGACAGCACCCCATGAGGGGCTGGGGGGAGTTTAGAGTGGAGGCTGTGGTGGGCTGTACAACTGTCCTTCCACACCCCACTGTTGTCTTATCCCTTACGCTGTACAGGGATGTACAGCGGACTGTACACTCCTGCCTCATGGTCCCCTGCCTTGTCCTGCTGCAGGCGCTCTGCCGTGTTAGCTCCTGCTGTGGCCCTTTCTTCCACTGCATGGCCTGGGAACCTGCTAATGCTCCAGCAAGGGTGTGGGGCACATGGAGTCTGGGATGGGCAGAGGATTGCGAGGCCTCTGCTCTGCCTGTGTGCAGCCTGATGTAGCACAGCACCTTCTTGCTTCACCTTGCCAACATCCACAGGGCCTGTCTCTCCCTGTGCAGAGTCCTCTGATGACTCCTATGTCTCAGCGGGTGAAGACCCCCTGGAAGCCCCCATCTTTGAGATCCCCATCCAGGACATAGCTGTAGCCATGGGGGCAGAGGTGCTGCTCAAGTGCATTGTCACAGCCAACCCCCAGCCAGAGGGTGAGTGACTGTGGGGCTGAGGAGTTGAGGGTGTTGAGCATGGCAGAGGGGCTGGCTGCAGGACCATGTTCCACCTGCTGAGCTGGCCCTTGGGACCACCAGGGCTGTGCAGACTGGGACAGGCAGCCCTAAACTGTGAGTCTCAGGGAGGTGATGTGCCCACCCCGGGAGCACCTCTTTTTCCTTGCCTCCACCCAGGCAGGTGTGAAGTGCTTGAGGAGGGTGTGGAGGTCAGAGTGCGGGCATGGTGCCTGGTACGGGCTGTTGGGAGAACGAGAGAAGAGTCATTGACCACTGCGTGGACAGGCATATGTGATGCTCTGGGCTGCTATTGGGACAGCTCAGGTGGTTTCCCGATAGAAGAGCATGATGGGGTCCGAACATGCTGTCTCCAGGACGTGGGCAGGGGCAGCTGGGCAGGCAGCGCCGGTACTAGCTGACAGAGCCGGCCTGAAGTGAAGCGGCTTTGATTCCCTCCTCCAGCTTCCACTGGAGGGCAGGAGGGTGCCAGGAATCAGACAGGGGCCGTGGGAACCCCAGGCTGCTCCCCATGGCAAAGTAGTCCCCAAGCTAGACAGGGGAGCGCCTGGCCTCTGGCCTCTTCGGGACTCCGCACAGAGCCCCGGGGGAGCTCGGGTTCTGCCGCCCACAAGTGACCCTCGCCTCTGCCGGCAGTGTCCTGGAGGAAGGACGGGGTCCCGTTGCGGAGCAGTACGACGCGGCCCATCAAGGCGGAGGGAGAGCGTCATACCCTGCTGGTCAAGAGCGCCCGGGTAGCCGACGCTGGTCTCTACACTGTCACCGCGGCCAACGAGGTGGGGGCGACCTGCTGCAGTGCCATCCTCAGCGTGCGGCCCGGTAAGCCCGGCGGCGGGACGGCGGGAGGGAGGGAAGGAGGGAGGGAGGGAGGGTGTGTAGCGGCGGCGGGGGGGGGGTGGTGCCGGCGCCGCGGCAGGCTGGCTGCCAGCTCGGCCGCTGCTGTCACTGGGAAGAAACCGGCTTCCTTACCCTACAAGGCTCTGTCTGAACCAAAGCAGCTGACGTGCTCCCGGCAAGCACGGAGGGATCCTGTCGTAGAGGGGGAGCAGGGTCAAGCTGAGAGCATCCCCCGGCCCCCCAGCAAGCAGCCCAGTGTTCGGCCTCCCTCACACCTGCCCTGCACCCTGCTAGCCATGGGGATACCCCTGCCTACTCTTCAGACCACAAACCGTGGGGGTACCCCGCCTCCAGCCTGCAAAACATGGGGATACCCCTGCCCCATAAGCTATTAGCTTTGGGGATATCCAGCCTACCCACCAAGCTACTCGCCAGCGGCTACCCAGCCTGCCCTCTACCCCACTGGCCATGGGGTACCCATCTGCCGCAGTTCCAAGGCATTCGCCATCCCGAGGATGTCCCTGGGGAGCGTGTAGAGGCTAAGAGCAGCCCTGGGAGCTGGAAACACCCAAAACCCCACTCTCTTCTTGGTGCAGCGGGGTTGTACACCGAGAGGCAGGGCAGAGGGGGGAAGAAGGAGGTGGGGGGAATGGGGAGGGGGAGGC
>JANHGN010027181.1:0-55000 GCA_024605025.1 Megaceryle maxima
ATTAGGAAGAATTTCTTCACCATGAGGGTGGTGAGACACTGGAACAGGTTGCCCAGAGAGGTGGTGGAAGCCCCATCTTTGAAGATTTTTAAGACCAGGCTGGATGGGATTCTGAGCAACCTGCTCTAATGGGAGTTGTCTCTGCCATTGGCAGGGGTGTTGGAACTAGATGACCTTTAAGGTCCCGTCCAACCCTGACAATTCTATGATTTTATGATGCCTTAGGCTTCCCAGTTGTCTATGCAGGCTGCCCTTCACAGAAATGTGAAGATAAGCACAATAAAACATCAAGGCATCATGAAGATGGCCTCTGCATAGAGAAGAGAAGCAAGATGAAAATATTTACAGTTTGAAGCCTTATTTTTGAAAGAAGAATGACACTTATTTGTGCAATCAGTTTTTAGAAAGTAGAAGAAAGAGGAAAAAATACCGTCTAAGAAAATGATTTTTTTTTTTTTTTTTTTTTTAATCACTAGCAGTACCTTCTTGATTAAGGTAGCAAATCTAGCTATATTAAGGATAGCAAAGAGCTAGCATAATAAATAATAAATTAATTTTCATACCATAAGATAAAAGATTTCCATACATGCACTATTTTTGGCAACATTGACAGCATTTTTTGCTCCAGTAAGAAAGAAAGTAGGACCTTGTAACAATTATTTGTTGCACTGTCAGCTTGAGACTGTGCACAAGGTATTTCTTTAGTAATTGTGTTTGATCACAGCTAAAATACCAGCCAAGAACTATTTTGTTAGTGCAGAATGCAGCAGGAGAATTAAGGGACAGAAAATGAAGAACTATAACTGGAACTATTCCAGTTATAATTCATTCTAGTATAGTTTGCAGCTATAATTTGGAAAATTTGTTATTGTTCTCAATTCTTTGAAAGTTATTTGAAATACTGTGGTGATATCGTGGTGAACAGACAAAAAAAGCCACCAGACTATAAGTGAACTGGTAGCTCTGACTACAGTTTTAGAGGTCACAGAATTTCAACAGTGTAAGAATTACAAACAGCTCTTTTAGGAGTGACTACAATTTTACAAGGTACAATGATCACATTCTTACTGGTTTCATAAAGTTTTAAAGAATACATACTACATGCTAAAACCCCCAAAGTGCCTTGATTGTCTTGCAAGTGCTAATATGGATATCTACCACTTTAGAAAGAATGTACGTGTCACAACAGTACCACCTGGCAATAAAGAAGTACATAAGTTAAATCATGCATGGGTACCTAACTAATACTGACATTAGATGTCAGCAAGAATAACAACAAATGAGCTTGCAGTAAGAGCTATGTAGCTGAGACTAGATTCTACTTACAGCTAACAGAGGTTGTTAAGATCTAGCTTTGGCTGGTCTGCATGGCACGACATTACTGTAATTTTTATGAAGATAAATACTAAATAAGAAACTAATCAACTACAAGGTGTCACAATTTAGGGTCAGGGTGGCCCCTTAGACCTATAACAGATGCTCTCTGTTAACCCCCCTCCCTCCCCAAAGAGGAAGAGAATAAGGGAGAGAGACTTAGTGATTAGAAAAGGAAACTAGAACAGCTTTAATAATAATAATAATAAAATAGAATATGTACAAATATATACAAAACCAGTATTGAACCCAACTCCCCTGATGATAATTACATCACCATCACAACTGATGCTGTGGAGCAGGCACTGGGGGAGTCCTAGACAGGACCTCACAGCAGACAGGAGCTGTGTTCAGGAGCTGGATTCTGGTACTGGATTCAGGAACACACTGATTGGGATCAAAGGCAGAATGGACAGAGTCCTCCTTGGATGCTCCGAGGAAGGAACCAAAAGAGGACCTGAGCCAAGCCAAGCAAAACTGGCAAAGCAGTCCAAGAGTGGAGAAGAGCCTGGGAGCCCCCCAGAGAGAGGGTGAGCGAGCAAGCAAGCAAGCTAGTAAGGAAACAAAACTAGCAAGCTAAAAAAAAGAACTCCCTAGACCCTCCAGATCCCTCTGTTTTATACTGAATATGACATATCTGGGATGGAATACCTCGTTGGGCAGTTTGGGGTCACCTGCCCTGACCACTCCTCCCTGCAGGGGCGGCCTTTTACTTTCCTGCACCCCTCAATGTGGTACACAAGATCCAGCAGTGGCCTTGGTCTGCATACCAATGCAGATACTTCAGACAGTGCAGTTAGTTAGAAGAACTGAGCTGAAAAGTAAAATCACTGAACAGAATTACTTCTGTTCTCACTCAAACCAGGACACAAGATATTACTTTTGTTGTCTCAATAGAGTCACAGGATCACAGGATGTCAGGGGTTGGAAGGGACCTGGGAGATCTTCGAGTCCAACCCCCCTGACAGAGCGGGATCATATAATCTAGCAAAGAATCTTTTTCAGTCTATGAGCATGATCTTGACCGTTAAGAACTAAGAGTTGAGAGGCAGAGCAGGTAACATTTTGAGGGCTATCACAGCTGTGTGTAGAAGAGAAACAGGGGCACAATAAACACATTAGGTAGAATCACACTATATCCCTACCTAGACTGAAAAATTTCCTGGAGTAGTTCTACTGTAATCTGTCGTGCATGCAATGAACCCATAACAAACTTCAAAAGGTGTTCTGCTTGAGTTCTGAGTATTCAGCTGCTGCCTTGGCAGTGAATCACATAGTTCCTGAAGAAAGCCTTCCTCCTTTGTTTTTTGAAAGTGAGGTGTGAAAATATGAAAAACTACCATTTAATTAAATTTCAAAGCCTACATTTTACTTAAAAACATTCATAAGGAAAATAAACTAAGACCTTTGAAGCACAGAAGGCCAAATAAGTCCAAATATTTGACACTAGAAGAAAGAATTTAAAAAAAATCCATATAATTAAATCAGTTTTACACAAAACCAAATATTCAATAATAATGAATAAATCCAACATACAAATACAAAAGGAGAGAAGAAATCATTAACTGTATAATAATATGATGAATGACAATCCTCAAGCAGTAATAGTGTGTACAGAATCAACTAGTAATTGTAACTACAAAAGTTTCTGGTTCATCTTCAATTACAATATTTATCTCTACTGTCATAGCTAGGTTAAAAAAAAAAAATAGGGCATGGATATGGTGTGGTACATTTATAACAGTTCTTGGATAATTTTTCACTATATTTTTTTATTTTTATGTTACCCATATAGTATATTTTAATATTCTAAATCCTTTATCTGTGAGTCATATTTTTTTAAATCTTAAAATTAGGATCAGCCAAACCTCAGATTCTTAAAGATTCAGAGAAAGCAAAGTACTTTTGCTTTACAGAATCTGCTTTCAAAAGTAGGAGATTCGAGAACTCAGTAGAAATAGACAGGCATATACAATAGAAAACTCATGATGGTGACACAGTTCCCCAAAAAGCATTCTCTATGCTTGTGTGATAATAGCTCTAAATTTTCCTTTCCATATTCTTTATAATTCCATTCTCATGTATTTTGAGGGTTTTATTTGGTTTTTGTTTGTTTGTTTGGGGTTTTGTTTGTTTGTGGTTTTGTTGTCTTTGTTGTTGTTATTGTTTTTGTTGTTTGGTTGGGTTTGTTTGTTTGTTTGTTTGTTTGTTCTTAATTCTAATTCACTTCCAATAGAATATTCTTCTTGACTAGTGGAATAATGATAATTCACAGAATTAAAAAAAAAACCAAAAAGTGTATGGCTTGCTCCTATAAAGCTTCTAAAACCCAAGACAGTTTTTCCTGGCTTCCTTCATTGCATACATTATTATTGCTATTATTTCATTTAAACACATGTAGCTTGATCAGGGAATTACTGAAGAGAGTCCAATGGAGGGCTACAGGGATGATTAGGGGACTAGAATATTTCTCTAACAAGGAAAGGCTGAGAGACATAAGTCTGTTTATCCTGGAAAAAAGAACCCTAAGAGAAGATTTTATCAATTCTTATAAATATCTAAAGGGCAGAGGTCAAGAGGATGGGGGCAGTCTCTTTTCAGTGATGCCCAGTGATAGTACAAGGATCAATGGGCACAAGATGGAATATAGGAAATTCCACCTTAACATAGAGAAAAGCTTCCTTACTTTGTGGGTGATGGAGCACTGGCACAGGCTGCCAAGAGAGGTTGCGGAGTCTTCTCTGGAGGTTTGCAAAACCCACTTGGATACATTCCTGTGCAGCCTGCTTTCTGTGAACCTGCTTGGGCAGGGAGGTTGGACTAGATGGCCTCCAGAAGTCCCTTCCAATCCCTACCATTTTGTGATTAAGCTGCTTTTTTTTTTTTCCCCTCTCTTGTCTATTTTATTATAACAATACTTCTGCTTCTGAAACTATATAAATATACTGTTTCTTACATGCACCAGTACATCTTGGTATAGATTGCATCACAAAATCTAAGAAACACAGAATAGTTAAACTAGAAAGAACGTCTTTATGCCATCTTGCCTTCTCCTTGTACATGGTGGGTCATTTAGAGCAGTTTGTCCAGGACCCTAAATATGGATATATGCCAGAAAGAAATGGCAGTTGCTTCTGTGCTTTAGAACCTTACTCAGGAGCTTAGGCAGAGGGAGAAGCCCAGAACAAGTATGCTGCATCTATGCAAATAAATCAAATAGTGGCCAAGAATGTCCCTTGGCATGATGATATTGCTATATCAGGTTGGAAAGGATGGACCACATGCTGTTTCCAGACATGGTCTGCAGCCCCTTTAAGCTTTTAGGTACCTGTGCCGAAACACTTTACCGGCATGGCCCATGTCATCTATCTGCCTGTTGATGGGAAGCTGTGAATTGTTCTTTCTTCTGCTCTGCTTATGCAGACATATTTTATTTTACCTGTTAAACTGTCTTTATCTGAATCTATGAGGTTTCTCACATTTACCCTTCTCATTTTCTCCCTCTGCTGTGAGAGAGTGGCTGTGTGGTGGTTAGCTGTTAGTCAGGGTTAAACCACAATGTTTGTTATTCTTCTGCCTTCATTACATGTCTTGAAGATTTCAGCCTTTATTTGCACTTCTGACTATCTCAGCTATCAAACTCTTTTAGTATAATCTTTTGCATTTTCACATCAGTCT
The DNA here is from genome assembly GCA_024605025.1 of Megaceryle maxima. NCBI lineage: Eukaryota > Metazoa > Chordata > Aves > Coraciiformes > Cerylidae > Megaceryle > Megaceryle maxima. Next base: position 5,053 of record JANHGN010027181.1, read on the forward strand.
TTTGTGATCTCTACTGAATATATTATGAGACTGATTCTTCATTAATCATTCCAGTTTGTTTACTTATCTAGTTATTCTTACTGCTTTCCTTTTTATCATGTTTGTGATTGTTTCCTATACTCAATTGTTCCCTATATGTTTTGTGTTTGACAATTACTTAATCATATAGCAAAGTTCAAAACACAATTTTAATTTTAAGTTTTATCTGCTATTTCACTATATTCTGAGATATTCTGTGGTATTTCTGTGGCTTTATTGCTCTGTTTAGTTCTTTTAAATTAATTTATCCTTAACAACAGAGTAATTGAGTAATTCAAGTCATAAGCCAAGCTAACCTTAGACTTCTGCTTTGTAAGTTATGCATTGCTGAATCGTTACTAATTCTTTTTTTTTTTTTTTTTTGGGGGGGGGGGATTTCTGCAAGACACGTAGTGTTTTAATGTATTTGTGATATAGCAAGTCAGTTCTGTACACGAAGAATTTTTTAATTTAGTTGTGTAACTGTGGTCAGAGTATTCAGAAATTATGTATAAATAAAGAAACAGAAGTGGATATATCTTAAGACATTGCATAGAAAAAGGAGTAAAATCATTGTTAATATGCTAACTGTCTTGGGAACTCACAAAATTCAAGTAGCACCAAGGGATGACTAGGAACCTGGTCAGGCATGCTGCTATTTCCTTTGGATAGCTTTGTCTTTAAAAGGTGAGCTACTAATTAAATTAGCCACTTGGGAACAGATTCAGAAAACATATGGATTCTTTGACATTATGCACTGTGACCCCAGAAGAACTTAGACTTTATTAGTCTACTAATAAAGTAGACTTTGGAGACTTAAACTTTGGAGACACAAGAGATACTAAAGCAAGGTTTGATTTTGCCCAAGTTCCCCAGCCCTCCTGGGTTCTGGTCAAACCTGTAGCTACAGTGTTTTGTTTCAGGAATGTTCTCAGTATGTGTTTATGTTGCCCTTGCCAAGAGAGTTTGACTAGCAGCAAGAGAGTCTGATTCTTTTAGGATTCACATATAAGTAGTGGCTTGACCCTGGGAAAATGAGTCAAAATTCCTTTATGCTTGAAATACATATTTCTTTTTTAATGTCTCAGATGTGCATCTTTTGACTTAACCAGTATTCAGGGCAGCAGAGAGGTAAACAGAGTAACATGTAATATTCTTCTCTCAAAAACTAAACCAAAATGATCTCATGTTCCTTTCTTTGGATTTTGATGAGGCAAATCCTAGGACAGGTGGTTGCTTCTCACCTCCTGTGGTAACATTTCCCTCCCAGTTTCAGACTGTCAGGCCAGAGGGCTGCCCTTGCTCCTGCTGGATTGACAGGCTCTGTCCAGGGAGCAGACGATGGTGACATTTGCTCTGACTGCTCTGGCTGTTCTGCTACCGCTGCTTTTCTGCAAGAGTACACATGGTTCTGCATGTGGGATCACATGTAGTCCTCATGTATAACCTAGACTCTTAAGTGGACTCATTCTACCTTTAAAAGCTTTTAGACTATAGCTTTTGCATTAGAAGGTTTTAAAATATTACCTTAGATTAGTGCAGCCACTCATCATATGGACATTTGGGCTTAATTAGTTGGCCCAGGCTTCTACACGCTTTCATAACTGTAAACTCTCCCCCACTCCGCTTTATAATGTGCCTGTGTTTCTAACAGAAATACCTCCCAAATACAATTGGCAACAACATACATAAATTTAATAAGTTTCAGGCTTACTCATGGCGGGGGGGGGGGGTGTGTGTGCATCTCTCTACTGGGTAGTACTGTCATCACTAGCCATGATGTTTTAAAAATGTATTTTAAAGGTGCACATTTAAAATGTATTTGAAGACATATTTTGAAATGTAGTAATCAGCCATCCTTTTTTATAGTCACACAATGAGAAGAAATTCTGAATGTCAAAAGTCTCTGAAATTTCAATATTCAACTAGCTCTATAGATAAAACTCTTCCTGGACTCCCCTTCCCTTAAGCACGTTTTAATTGAAAAATTAAAATAGAATTTCTTGTCAAAAATAAATTTTAAAATAAATTAAATCAGATTGTATCTTTGTAACCTACGCAAAAAGATCTTGGAAAATTGTGACTGTTGCAAGATCATGCATTATAATTGAAGGAAATTCAGTGAAAATCAGATTTAAAGGAATGGAAACTTTTATTACAGAAGCATACAATCCAAACAACTTCACCTGGTAGCAAATGATGAGAGTCAAACATTACACTAGTCTTTAAAATCAAGTTAATCAAATTGGGAACATTAAAATTAATAAGAAATTACATGACTATTTCATTGTGTCAGTTTTACAAATAAATTGGAAAATGAGAGTTTGGAAAAGTAGAATGTGCGTGAATAATTTGATGTATTCTCTGGCAATTAAGACTAGATAATTTCTATGCAGAAGGGTCTTGGGTAGTAAGGTAGAGGATGTGTTCTTTTTAGTAGTTTCTGCTGTAACTATTTACAACATAATTTCTGTACTTAATGCTCTAAGTCATTGATTAATAACATTTACTGTAGTATAAATATATTCAGCAAAATCCTAACTGCTTGAAATTCATATGCAGTTTTTCTATTTATTTATTTTCCTGAGACTGTAATCTTGTCATCTGTATTTTGCAGATGTTCATAAGTGAATGAGTCAGGGAAACTCTGGAAGTGACGTATGATTTGATTTTTCAGATAGGTATTTTGCTGTAAGCGTAAGCGATTCCTTTTCTCTTTAGGCTGCTCTGGAGCAAATCATTAAAGAAAATCTGTGGTTAGCTCAAGAATACCAAATCTTTCAGAACTACTACTTAAATAGTAAAGAAGACCTCTCAGAACTCTATGACAATAGAATCAGGATGGAAACTGCCACTAGAGATCATCAGCAGGTAAAGTGCTAATATTACTCATTCCGTTCATTTATCTCATCTCTAGAATTCATTTGATTAATGCAGCTATTTAATAGCAATAGAATACTTGCTAGTAATACCTGTCACCTGAATTCTTATGTTCTTCTTCACCATTTCACACTTTTCCTATTTTTTTCTCACTGCTGTGTTTTGGGCTTTTTTTTTTTTTTTTTTTTTTAACAGAGCAGTTCATATAAGGTATTCAAAATTCATTCTTCGTGAACTCTGCTTTTGCACCTGAAATGTATTTATTTTTGTATGTAAATATATTATGCAGTAATTAAAATGTACCTTACCATTACATATAACTTCTCAATAAAATGCTTTTTCTGGAAATTGTGAGTTTTACATCATCGACAGTCACACTCTAAGTATTTAATTTAGAAAACAGTTGAATGAAAATGAAAAAAGGTAAAAGCTAGTGTGATGAACTTCCATGATGGAATTGCAGTGGCCAAGTGAAATGTTTTATTGACTAAGTAGTTACATTTAAAAGACAGATTTTTTTTTTTTTTTTAAGAGTGCTGGGGGACCTGAGTCAAGTGATGTTGTAAAACTTTGTAATGGAAATATGATGTCAACTCACAGAAAAAGTATTTCCTATTTCCTTTATTTGTGTTTATATATAGCTCTCAAAATACAAGTCTTATCATTGCCAACTATAATCGATCTGTAGATATTTTAGTCAGGTAATTGCTTGCTTGCCTTTCACATCTACATTTCTGAAAATTAATATGTGTTTAAGTCATCATGCTCACAGACATTAAGATCACATGAGCAATTTCAGGTAAGAAACTATTAACTCAGGTCATTTCTGCAGCTCCTGATATATTGGTATTTTAGTCAATATTGATATTTTAGTCAATTGTTTCTAAAAGTATAGTGTAAAAGTCTTCAAATGAAGAAATTAGATGTGACATTCAGTTTATTTGCTAGTGCTTTTATCAATCCATTTTATATTCTGAACCCATGTCTTCATCCATTGTTCATTTTCTCATAGACCACCTCAGTTAATCTCTAATTTTCAAATTCAGTATACTTGGTTTGTTCCTGACAAATATAAATATGAAAATCCCTTACAAAATATTCCTGTTAACTACATAGCTCTTCTATATTTCAGGAACAGAACTGTTATAAAGTCATATATTCTTTATGATAACCGTATTTGGAGAACAAGTTAGAGACTTAAAACATAAAAGTAGAAGAAATTATTGCCTATCTTTCTTCAACAAGTGAGTGTCAATTATGTTCTGTTGCTATGAAAGCAGAGGCAATGCTCTAAGTATTGAAATGTTTTCTTAAAAGGACTGGATTATAGATGGAGTCTAAAGGTTGGGGGTTTTCTTCGGAATACATAATTGCGGCCTCTCCCCAGAAAAATATATCAGTTAGGTTATCATCTGGATGTTTTATTTCTTTGGATGTAAGAATGTATGTCTTACATTCTCAGAATTTTATAGTTCTTGGTAATATTTGTGAAAGAGATTTCCCACTCAACAGTTTACCTCTTCTGGACATAGTTTGGGTGATATTGTCGTGCATCTCAATGATGTAGTCTGGAAGCAAAGAAAATTGCAAATGAGTTGGCATATATTATTGCTTTTTTCCTTCTCAATTTAAATACAATAAAATAAACATAGTAAAATATTGCAAAATAGCAACGCAATGCCAACAGGATCTAGTTTCAGCTGCTCTATAATAATTTGCTCGGCTTTTTAAAATCTTGTTTATGAAGAAAATGGTTATGAGTATCTTGATGTTCTATAGGAGCTTCTAATCAGCATTACACTACAAATACCTAGTTTGTGGTAGAAATTAGCAATGGCAGTGTTTAGAATTTTGGACAGTCCTCTGTGCCATTCAGCTGTGATATGTGTATGAAGAAGGGAAATTCTATTCACAGTATTAATTTGAGGATTACAGTCACAATATAATTTCCTTACTGATAACTCTTCATTTAGTTAAACAAATAGCTAGTCCAACTATTAAAACAAAACACTTCTACCATTATCACAAAAAAACCCAAAACTATTTAGGAATTATGACAAAATGAAGAAACTTGTTGATTACATACAGCTCCTATAAGAAGAAACTATATTTTCATCTTAGGTTTTTGCTAGTAGGTGAATTACAACTTCAACAGAAAATCAATTCTGGAGGAGTGTCAAAGTAATGACTTTTCTAGGTGCCGTGCTATAAATATGCATTACAATGACATGAACATTCAAGAAGAAGAAAGTGTGTTCATCCTTCCATGAACCCTGAGAACTTTCTTCCTTCTATATAATTGCTCAAAATTAGAAGTAATTTTTTATATGTACTAATGTAGAAGGCAAATTAGTTGGTTAGTTGGTTGGTTGTTTTTTTCATAATTTTAACTAGATATAGTAACTTCTCTAAGTAATGAAGTAGATTTGCCTTTGGGTTGTAAGGAGGTGATTTGTTTAGCCCCTGAAAAGGATCATCTTGCTGATGGGTACCTTTGGTACCAGGAAGTGTTTTGTTATGTCTTTGTAAGCTGCTTTGCATTGCAGAAGGTGCACTTACCGGGTGGGGGGATATATATTCCTGAGTAGAGGACCTATGCCCATCAAAATAGTAGTATCTTCTTCTGCATAGGCAATGCAAAGGCGTGCTCTTCAGAGATAAGTGTTTTCTTCCTACTGCTACAGATACGAGGTGGATGAAGAGGATTTCCTTTCCCACTGACATTTTCTAGGTGACTTTAACTTTTCCTTGTGGAGCCACTGAGTTTTGTTATGAAAAACAAGCAAGTTAAGCTCAAAAGGGGATATTCACCCTAGCGTGTCTGAAAACAAAGTTTTGTGTGGCAAAATATCATGTGTAAAAGATTTGTAGGTTGGTCTTATTGTGGTAGACTTTTAATAACAAAATCTTGCCTAATCTAGCTTCTCACCTGCAAATAACAGCTGTACCTTCTGGAAATCTCAGTGGGCTAGCATATTAGCACCAGGAATATGATTATGCTTTAAACCCAAATCTGATTATTTACTACATCTTTCTTTTTGTACTGAACAATCTTAGAATATCTATTCCACGAGCAAAATTTTATCATTCCAGTGCATTGTGCTAATGTGTCAATGGTTGTACTGTAGACATAGGCATTTGTTCTCATAATGAAACTGGAATTGTTTCCCTAACATGGAGATATGAGATGTCACTATTTACTCAAATCTCTCCTTAACACACCAAGTGGCATAGTCTTACAAAAATTTGATGACTGTTTTTGTTCACATATCTTTTATTTTGAAATAGGCTCTGTGCAAGTTAAAATTGCTTTAAAATGTTAGTAAAATACTCATTCTCATATTCACAATCTACTATCTTGAGGTGGCCAAATAGTAAGAGTTTGGGAGGAGGGGGCCTGTTGATTTCTGTTTCCTTTTTTTTCCACTTTCTGGATAACTGACATATTGCAGTGAAACATATGTAGGGTCAATTCATGCTGAATAGTTAGAAACCATGATAACAAAAGTCATTACGCTGCAGTTCAGTTTTGACAGTAAAATTTCTGCAACATTATCACAAATCCTCATGCATTAGTGCAATGATCCTTACTGTAGTTTCATATTAGAATCAAAAGACTGCTGTAGCATGCTTGATACAAAAAGTCATGCAAGTCAAGTGAAGTTCTTTTATGTTTTTATAGATAACACATTTTCAAGTCTTTCTCATGCATGTATCTGACTCTGAGCCCTCTTGGATATTTTTGTCTTTAGTGTATTGCTCATCTGGGATATAACCGTTTTAAAAATAATATCCCTGTTGTTTAGAAAGACCAAATAGAATATAAAGTAAATCTGACAGTAGGCAGATGTCAGCTTAGGCAATTAATTCTTTTTGATTTTGTTGCTCCCATTCATTTACCTAATTGGAGAAAAACAAACAAACAAACAAAAAACTGTTATCCTATTAAAAAAATATTTCTGCCTCTATATTGTGGCTTTGATTAGTCAGCTCACTTATCCAGAGGTCTTGGATTGCTTCATGCCTTTTCAAATCTAATTGTGAAAGCATCGATAAGATTATGGCAAAAAATGCCCTTCATTATTCCCATTTCCTTACAAATCTTAAATGAAAAATAAAACCATAAAGTAAATGTGAAAGAAATAATAATTATCATAGAAGAAATACCAGGTTTTTTTATCTATTTCTACATTAAATGTTTAACCAACCTTCAGAGCTGTTTTGATTAGGAACAGTAATGGGGCCAATATTTAGTTATTGCCAGTATAACAAGACTAGATAGTGGAGAGTAAGCAAAAATGTGTCATTTACAGTATTTTTAACTGAAGTTCTTGCTGGCTTTAGACTTTTGGAACTGTTAGGTTGACAGCACAGCCAGTTTCATATGAAAATATGAGGAAAAAAATGTATCTTCAGTAAGCTTTTAATTATGCAAATTTGCTAAACTTTCTTTGAGCTAGTTCTATTTAAACAATGTAAACATCAAGTTAATGTTATAATTAAATTTGAATCAATAACTCAATAAGTTCAAATGACTCGATCAGAAAATTAATGCAACAGGCAGCCAAATCAAATTATTTGATAGCAAAAGGAAGTTACTGAATTAATTTATACAGAAGTCAGTCTCCTTTCCATATGCATCAGCCATATCAGTGGCTTGTCAGGTTACAGTTTTTTTACATAGGACAGAAGTTCTGCAGTCACAGAGCATAGTGAAGCCTGTAAAACTGTAGTTTTAGTAATTTAACTAACTGTAGTGCTGTAGTGTTAGTTAGTTCCTGTAGTCTTCCAGAAGACTTCTCATTACAAAAAGTGATTTTTTTTTTCTTCTTAATAGGAGTATAGAAATTTGATAAATGAATTTGATAAATGCCTATCAAATAGTCATTTATTTATAAAATTGAGTGTTCTTTAATGCCCGGAGAGAACAGATGAGGAAAACCTGCTATTTTTCCATCATAGTCATAGATAGAATAGATAGTAATAGGCATAATCAACTGGCAGACTAGCTTCCATTATTAAATTCTTTTTTTTTCTTAAAAGTTTTTATTTTCTCTTATTTATATGTAAACTAGCCAAGCTGAATGGTTGCAGAGTAGTAAGCAACTTCCTGAGAAAAGTTCAAAAGATATCCATATATTACTTTATCTACTTTACATGTTCATTTTTAACCACATGGATTAATATTTTGAAATTTACATTCTTATTAGCTACATAAATTCATGTTCATTCACATTTACTTCAAACTTACTTTAAGAGCATCATTAAGGTTACAGTGTTATAGCTTAATCTTGCAAATACTTAATAAAAAATATTTGGTGTCAAAATTGCTTGAATTAGCATTTAATAACTGACCAAAAAACCTTGTAGAGAACAACCAACAAAATGCTTTAAATTAATAAAAATCATCCCTCTGCTTTCCTAAAAAAACATTTGTAGAATATTTCAAGATTATAAAGCACGCTTACACTGGAACTCGTAACTGTAACCCAAATATCTTACTAGGGTACTTTTGTTAAAGTCTTATTTTGCATGCTTATTCACTTGAAAAACTGAAGAATTCTTAATAGTTTAACATCTAAGATTAATGTGTCTCATTATGCTGTTCTTCTAGAAACTGGTAGAAACTTTGTGTTGCACTTCCTTAAACCATTCTGTTCAGAAAAGATTAAAATCAGTCAGAATGGTCTCAGCTAGAATTAGCTGGAAAAAGTTTGACAAAACAATTCTCAACTGACTGTGCTGAAGGGCTGGGTGTATTTACGGTACTCAACCAGCCGTGTGAAGATAGGGCTCCAGGACCATTACTGCAGCAGGGTTTTGCAAGCGGTATCCTGTGCAGCTTAGTCAACCAAACTGAAGTTTTTAAATCAAACCTCTCTCTGCAGTTTGGGTAGTTCCCAAGGACACTTGTCCCAGTGAGGCAGATTGTGGCAGACGTGTTATTTGAGGAGTTCAAGGACAGCAATCTGCCTGATAGTCATAAAGACAATTGGGAAACACCTATGGCATGCCAGGTGTCCACATTTCTTCTTATTAATTAACATTCAGTGCTTTTCTTACCAAATGTAAGATTAGCCACTAAGATTTTTAAGCATTATTTTAAAAATGTAGTGGGACAATTAAATAGGAAACCACAGATTTAGAGAACAAAGTGGTCTGAAAGGCATGCAAAAACCATGATTTTGAAGTGGCAGAAAAACAAAGTAAAGACTAGCCTGAAGTGCTGCCGTTCTGTGCAGAACCGCTCAAGCCTTTGCTGAGAGACTTAAGCCCAAGTATCCAAATACTGATGTCTCCCAAGAATAGTAAAGGCTTGAAGCAGAAGACAGTCAGGATGAGTCCGCAGAAGACAGTCAGGATGAACTGAAGAAAAGGATGAGCAGAAGAAAAATAGAAGATTACCAATATTGCTGGTATTGATTTCTGTCAGTAAAACAATGTCTGGTGGGAATGAAGGGACCTATCACATTGTTCTGATTCCTCTACAGTCTCCTAGTGACAGTGAGTCAAATTCCTCTTTAATGTTAGCAGGGTTTGTCACTGACAGTTACTTACCATGCTAGGAATTTGATTCCTTCTCCCTTGGGAAATTTAAAAGTATCTAATGATGGTATCTTTGAGGTTAAAGTGTCTGGGCTGCAGCATTAGTGAGTCAGCTGCACGATTACATTACATTAACTGTAATTATTTACAAGTAAGTAAACTGTAAAAGAGGCTGGAACAAAAGATTATGCTAGAAAAGATTTGGGCATTCTTTTGTAATCTGGCTGTCCTACCAATGGGTTTAGTTAGAAACAAATTCCCGTAATTCTTCCATTTTGTTTCAGGCTAATGTAAAACTAAGATTTTCAGAATTTGGGACAAACAAAAAATGTTGTAGGTTGGAGAAAACAAAAGTTTACTTTAAGAAAATTACCATTTTGGGGGGTTTGATTAAAAACAAGATATTTGGAAAACAAGGTGTATATCTAGAGAGGGTATTTGGTATTTTTCAGCAAGGGGAGATGGAATACTTCCTCACGTAAGTGTCAGTAATTCAGATGCTCAGTTTCTTACTAGGTTCAAGTATCCTCTTAATATGATTGGAAATAAAATTCCCTTGTTTCCCAGGAATACCAGCCTGAATGGCCAGATTACAAATTATCCTTGGCTGAGTCTGTCTCAGTTTCTCACTGTATTCTCACACACTGTGAGTAATTAGTTTTGTAGGAGACAAAAAGGATGAAATAGTCATTAAGGTGTTCATCTAATAGTAGAACCTTGCTCTGAAAGAAGTTTTGAGTAAATCATTCTAAAAGAAATGGTTTCTTCAGTGATGCCAAAGATGGCAAGCCCAGAATAATGTAGGTCCCAGATATGGACATGCTACTGAATGAAGCACGAGCATGAGAGAACCATGCAGCATGAGATTCTTTCAAATCTCTACTTTAAATGAGACAGTGTGAATGTGAATTTGAGTCTTACATGTCTTGAGGACCCTTAGACCTGGGACTGTGGAGTGCAGTCCCTCCATAATTATCAGGGTTCAAGCTTTTACCCTTTTATATTACTCATGTCAGGGAACTTCTAAGGCAGCCAGCAGTCACTGCAAACCACCCCTTCTGCTGGTATTCCCACTCCTAACTGGCCTGTGTAATACAGATGGAAGCATTTTTCTTGCTCTCTGGATACAGTGAGGATATGGTGGGATACTGGAATGCTTGTTAAAGTGTCCCAGAGACCCGGTTTGTAGTATCACTCCCCATTCAGTGAAGAGTATTTTTGTCCAGGTTTTGGGGTTTTTTTTCTGAAATTAGGTTGAGTATAACTAAGAGCTCTCATTCAGAACATACAAAAAATTACAACATAGGTTAAAATAATGTTAAAAAATAATTAAATATACTCTGTTTACACTGCAAATATATGTCAATTACCATCTTCAGCTAGCTTTCTGCTTCTCTGTGAATAAGGTGGTTGTCAGGGTTTTAGATTTTGTGAATGTTCCTGTCTCTCAGTGTACTGCCTTACATGCTACAGTCACTCATCTTTCAAAACTTCTAGGAGGTCTAGATGGATTTAATCTTTTCCTTGAAACTAGCAGAACGTATGTCTCAGGAGAATAGTGAAGCTTTATTAGAGTAAAGCTTCTTTCTGTACCCAGAAGTTACCTTGTATACATAACTGGTTAGTAAACAACCCTTTCCTTCACTGAGGTGTGAAACTCTTGCATCTCCCTTTGGTGGCTATTTGACACTTTTCAGCAAGGATGTATCTTTCAATCAACCTGACATGCCCTGTCAACCTTCAAATTAAAAAAACATACTGACATATAGACAATTAAGTTATTTGTAGTCTATTGCTGCTTCTTGGTTGAAATCAGGTGTGATGGCAGAGAGCCACTCTGCTGTGGCAGTGGTTTTGGAGTGAATGATCCCCATCTGCTTAAGCAAACTGACACAGTACAGCCACAGGCAGTGAGGGGTAGAGGAAGAAGCTACACCTGTTTGAGGTCAGAAAGGACTAAGGGATGATGCAGAATTATACCACGAGTGGTCCACTAAAGATACTTCTAAGTGTAGATGCTAGCCACATTTCTTGGGGCCATGCAGAGCACAGTTCCATGACAACTTCAGCAGCAAATCTAAATTATTGCAGCTGCAGTCTGGCTGCTCCCTCACACTGGTGTGCTGGCTGCACTGGCACCGGCTTGGAAAGCTGATATAGCAGAACACTAACCTGACAAACCAGGTTTACCTGCAGCCACAACTATATGATGTGCCTACATGATGGCTATGCCAACTCTCTTGTCTTCATGTGCCCTGCACGAGACAAGTGGATGATCAATTGATGGGCATTAGGTGGATGCTGGAAGTGTTGCCACTGTGGCTGATGCCTTCATAGTGCCTTGGAGCTGAAATTTCACATACTCTCTCTCTCGTGCCTCTTTCTAATTCCAGAAGAAGACACAAGGATTTCCTTTGGTCACTTTGTTATAAAGTTATTATGCGATTATATGTCAATTCATCCTAAAACTAATAATCTTAGAGCTGTGTCTGAGTGATCCCTGAAGAATTCTGGGGTTGTGGGGTTGCGTTATTTATTTTAAGTTAAACCTAAAAAATATAAGGCAAGCCACTTTTCCTTGCTTGACTGAAGGAATTACATCTAATTGGAGAGGGCTGTAAGATGGGAGTGTCATATTCTTGCCATGAGACAGACAGAAATGAAGCAATGACCTAGGCTAAAAATTCACTTCTCTGGGGAGCAGCTGTAGCTCGTTGCTTCATGCTCTTGGGTATGAATCCTTGCAAATAACGAAAGATAAATCCACGTTTTGGGGTCTGTTGGAAGAAAAGCATGATATAAATATCTTAAAAGTTATCTAGCCCTTTAAAAAAAAAAAAAAGGCATTCAGTTTCTGAAAAGGATTTGCTGAATTGAAGAGTGAATGAATGAAAAAAAAGAGAGTGGCAATGAGGAATTAATAGTATGAAAAAGCACTAGAACTGTTTTAATTTCCAGAGATAAACTGTGTTGATGCAGCTTTACTATCCATCTCCCAGCAACCCAGTGTAATTTTGTTAGTCCTAATATGTTTTACCACTAAATCTAGCCATTCTTGACATTGATTTCAGTGCAATTTGTGTAATAGGTCAAGTAAAGTGGTGCTTATTGACTGCTGATTGTATACGTTTTTCCACCTGAAGTGCTGTTGTTAATTGACGTGCTCTTTCATTTTCCTGAGATAATTTTCACTCTATTTGAATAACTGCCTGAATTTCCCCTTTGTAAACTAGGTCTCTTTCATGGCAAATCTCAAATATAATTTTGAAAATCAGACAAATTGCAGACACTGATTCATTCCTTCAACAGCAGAACATTAAAATAATCAGATTCAGACTAGTTTGTCAAACATAATTTACCTTTAGTGAATATATACTGTGTGCCCCTAACTAAATCACCCATTGCTGAATGTCTTTTAATCTTGTCCCATACCATTATTTCTAGTAATATTCTTGCAAAAGAATTCTGGCTAACAATAATGGCCTAAAGTTTTCTGAGTAATTATTTTTGTCTTACAGTCTTGCAGAATGCTCTGCCTCTATTCCTAGGTGATTATAGATCTTATATTGCCAGACTCTTTATGTCAGTACTTGGAGTTTATAGACTTATAAGAAAGGCTATAAAATTATGGCCTGTTGCTTTCCCTTAAGAAGTTTTTTTTTCTTGAGTTTCAAAGGTTGCCTTCAGAATATAGATCTTTTTTAATGATGAGTATGGTGACATGGATGGTGCTTACCTTTCTGATGACAGGGATGCATGCCTAGCTTCTTTCAGGTGATAAGAACAAATTTGCTGAAGTAACACAGCAGAAAAGAAGCCAAACATAATTTTAAACAGTAGCAATCTGATTTCTGCATTGGTGAACTAGCAGGTAAGACTGGAGTTTCCCCTTGTTCTTCTACTGGGAAGTACAGTGTGTTGATCCCTCTGTGATCACACTTAGTTGCATTCATTGATTCCAGATGTGTTTCTCCATTTCTAAGGTACTCAAGGCTGTACAAAGACAGTACTAAATACCCCAAGAAAAATTTCCTTTCTTGAAATGTCATCTTGGATGCACATCTTCCTTCAGATCCACTGAAATAATGACTGGTTTTTGCCATCCACCCAAGCAGTCTTCCTTCCTAGCACTCCCCACAGTACCCTATGACTCTTGTGTTTCTGCTGTATACTGTGATCCCACCCATGTTCCTTTCTGGGTTACTTCTAGGAATAAAGTGACACAGCCTTGTAGCAAACCTCTTAGTGTGCCTCATTCTGTGGCAGGCACAGAAGGCAGTTATCCACTGCACTTTAAAAAGGTGTGAATTGAAATCTTAAGATTACATAGTCTAGAGCAAGATTTATACAAAGGATTTTTCTGTGGTCATGAATGTGTTGACTTCATTAAAGCTACATAACTTGTAAAACATTATTTTAGTTCTATGAGCTTTGTCCCTGCTCTTGGCAAAGTCTGGAAATGCTCCCCAGAGTCCACAAGAGAACCACCTTCCTGGGTACTTGTGTCTCATACAGAGCCTTCAGAGGGCACTCAGCTGCCGCAAACCTAGTGCAAATTCACAGCAGAGGAGTGGTACCTGGCTTTCTAGAAGAGGTTTCTAAACCAAGAAACAGCTTTTTAAGTCTCTTGGCCTTAAATGACTGTCACCACCATATCATTTCAGTGCAAAGTGCAGTTACTGTAAAACAGTGCTGAAAATAATCCCAGCCTACTCATAATTCTGTCCCCAAGTTTTCATTCTACTGCAAGGCATATGTTAGGAATCATATAGAGTTATGCTACTCTACTAGTTCACTACACCAGGGTCTTAGGCACAACAAATACGTTCCGTAGGCATCTTATGTTCTGTGTCACTCCCCATCTCCCTGCTCTGCTTTCCTTAGGCCAGCTGAATACATGAGTATAACATGCAGCATACACAGATACCTCTGTGGGGACTTCTCTAAAGAAATGGATTTTCACAGCTGCAACTGGGAAACCCTCAGGGGATCCAGGAGGGTTCTGAAGAAGTGTCAGATAGAAAGAACCCAGCCTGATTTGCTGAACAGCCACTGTTGGTAACAGTCAAGAAAAAAGTACTTTTTATTTGCATACTCAGTATGCTTGACCCCAAAGCCAATGGATGATATAAAATATTGACTCACTGTGTTATTTTCCAGAGAATTATTTACAGTATTAGTGGACTAGTGTCCTTTGTGGATCTGATTCAAACTGCAATTTTATAGAACAGAGGAGAACTTCCTCATCGTGAGATATAACAAAACCAAATTCACATCTACTGCTTGCAGAAATCTCTCTTATTTTACACAACATAATGTGTAACTGTTCAGAAGATATCTTTCTTTGGCACCATATTGTAAGTGTAAATTATTTTTATTTTTTCTTCCTATGTGTATCTGAAAGCAAAAGTATATAGTATATAATATTAAATATATACATACAAGCTTTCTAGAGATTATATTCATTTCAGACATCAAATTCAAGCTAAGCAAAATGTCAAACTTTGTTTACTAAATTTGTACTTATCTTTTCTTTTAATATCCTGTCTTGGTTCTCTAGTTATAACGTAGATGCACCTAAAGTTTGCTAGAAACATTTGCCATTAGCTTCTTCTAAAAAAAATTAAATTTGAGGATAATCCTACCTCCAGAGCTTATTCTGTTCCTGGCCATTGACTGTGACAGTGAAAGGCTCATCTGAAAGCAGTGGAGCATCCCATCTAAAAGCATAAAACATATTACATTTCATGAAAAAGCTAATTCAGATTGTTTAATTCTGGTAATATTGCCTCTGTCACCTTCAAAATCAAAATGTTCTTCCCTGTTATTATAAAGAAAACAACCAAATTGCTTAAAAACCCATTTGAATACACAGCTGCCTTATGTTGCATACTAATTTGATTAAAATGCTTGTGCCTCACCAGCATTTTTTACATAAAACACACTCGTGAATTCAACAAAGAAATATAAATATATGTTAGCAATTTTTGATGATGGAGTACGCTGTAGCGTCCACAGTAGCCCTGGACCAAACAAAGATCTCAGTGCAGTATTGGAAGATGCTAAACTGAGTGTCTTGCTGCATTTGTTTGCTCAATGCTTTGGGCTCTGTGCCAGCCTCATTGCGAATAACTGCATTAGTCAAGTGTATCCAAATTATTACAACACAGCGTCCATCCCAGTTACTGCTGTTGAAGCGTTTTCTGAATCTTCACATCACTAGAAACATTTATTTGAGCTCTCCAGCTTTGCATAAATTCAGGACAATTTTAATTTTAGACAGAAAATCTTAATATCTTTGCTTGTATTCCTAGAAAGAGTAATTAAGAAGTAATTGTACTACTTGTGTTTACCTATTATGAACACCTTGCCTAAAGTGGGGAGCTGCTATGGCAATAGAATGAAGAAAAGAGGAGCCAGAACAGGTTTCATTATACTTGGTTTTCAACTGATAGAAATAAGTATTATCAATAGTCATCTCACCTTCTTCTATCTTCACTCTTCCAGCTTAACTCCTTAATTCTCAGTGTAGATGATGATGTTGCAGTAAGTCTTTGTGGATTTCTATTTACCATGATTTCATAAGAGAGGTGGCAGATGGTACTTATTTTAATCTTTTCTCTCCTAGCGTAGAGATGTCCAGTCTTTCTTGTCATAGCAAACCCTGTGCTAAATTATGTCTGCAAGCTACCAAACATGAAGGTTCCCATGGTCCAACCTTTTCACTTCAGTGTAGCACAGGTCAAGGTGGTTGGATGGGGTCCAAAACAACTGAGCAATATTTGCCTTTGCAGCCTTCGCTGGCTCAATTCTCACAGTTGGCCATTTGCATTACTCTGCTATTTCCAGCTCAGCATAGCCCTGGTCATGAAGCATAGCTGTCAGAAGATATGTACCAGAGCTGCTTGATAGCTACATGTTATTCAAGAGATGCAGTCTGATCATTCGTGTTACATACAGTTGGGCTGACAAGGCAAAGAAATCTTCCGCCTTGGTTTGGAATTGGTGTTTTCCTTCTCTTGCAGTGGACGCCAGTACTACTTCTTTCATTACATAGCCCCAGTGAAACAAGATCTCAAACTGCTGCATTAGTGATATGTCCTTAAGCTTTTGTTCTTAACACCAGGTCCATCAGTGCTCTGTATTTTATTAAGCCACTTGGTTGGGAGTGAAAATTCCAGCCTCTTGTACCAGTGTGTTGTAGCTGGTAGTTTTGTTTGATGCACCATATTGTTCAGGAAAGTATATGTTGTTAAGCCAGAAAAGTCAAATTATCATCTACTAAAGTTAGTTAGAAGCAGGAAGTTGGAATATTTTTAAAAATATTTGAAATTATATTGAAAAGGAAGAATTTCTAAATTTCCTGTGAAAGAAAATTTTTCAAGCCATTGAGTTGGAAATTCTGACCCTTTTCTTTCTCATCATATTTTGACAGACAGTATGTTACAATGTTGTATTTAGAATACATTATTGTATTAAATGTGTTATGTGGTATTCATGTTTCATACACTGCACTAACTGATAATTAATGAAAGAAAAAGCAGAGACAGTGAAACTTCCAGAAATTATCAAAATTTAATGAGAGAAAAATGGCTTTTGGAAATCGTTTCCTGTAGAAAAGCAATCCTATAATACAATGAACTCCTGTAAGAATGCTCCTTTGGTGGAAAACTGAAATTTTAAATGTTCTTCCATCTATCTTTAATAACTGCCAGAACCACATTTTGCTGCTTTTAATAATAGATGAATGTTGATTTTTACAGTGAAAAAGAAAAATAACTAATTATTGTAGAAATTGAAGCCACTGCCTTCTGTATCAACTCTAGAACAATGCTTTCAGAAAACATTTCCTCTTTGCCTCACTAGGATCAGCACAAAATTACAAGTTTTAATGGCAGAATACGTTTTGTACATTTCTTTGAGAATAAAGTAGTCCTGATTTGTGAGACACGAACAAGTTATTGTCCATCAGCGACAGAACGGTAACGGTGCGCACGGTTCTGCAAATAGCAGCATGTCTATGTTAAATTATCCTACTATGAGTGAGGGATATGTGATTTCCCAGTCAGGTGTGGATGCACCTGCAATTTGGATAGATGGAGAGAATTTATGCAGATATGCAAACCATTTAACTAGAGGTATAAATACCATGTCTTGTGATGCTGTTGATAGTTCTACATAGGCTTTTAAGCTACACCATGGTATTTCTGTGCCTGCCTTAAATTATTTCTCATTGAGTACTTGTTACAGAGTAAAAGGACGCACGGCAACTAAATGACAGAGCAGCTGATGCGTGGTAACCTTTTCACGTGTCAAATCTCTCTGACAGCTTGAGTTTTACATATGCTTTTGTATTTTTTCCATTAAATCATCAATCTGCCAATGTTGTTCCCAAGTCAAAAAATTATGCTTTTGAATGATCAGAGACTGTGTTTATTTGGGGGGGGCAAGAATGAACATTTCTGGAAGTTTCTTAGATTTTTTTGTAAGACTTTGGGGAAAGAATTAAAGGTAAGCTGTTTTATTATGAGGAGTAGCTAACTGAGCTTCATGTTGCATCAGATTGTACTCTGGTGATGTCATTGCTACATGCATTTTGAAAACAACTGCTCATTCAGCAAGAGCTTGGTCTACTCTATTAGTTTCCCTGAGCAATCTGAAGTTCTATATGTATGCTTGTTTAACTCTTCAAATATAGTGTCTCTGCCTCCCAGCTAGTTCACTAATAGCAGATTTTGTATATGGTCAGAGATGTCAGAGTAAGGCAGCCACACTCTTAAGTTCTCTGAAGCCCTTACAGGGCACATACTCCCCAGCACCAGTGAGCAGGTCTGAGACATACAGGTAGAGAATGCAGATAAGCAGATTTCTTTCATGTTAACACTTTGATATTCAACAAGAAGCTTGACATCACTTCTACCATTTGGAAGTTGCTGTACCCACCAGAAATTTCAAATTGCATTTTTTCTTTTATGGGAGAGGAACTAAGGCTTAGGATAAGTGATTTCTCCTTACTGCCACATGGCGCATCCTATAAAAGGACTTATCTTTGGTTTCCTCAGACAATATTTTGTGAACATACTTTCTTCCCAGAAAGTAGGTGTTGTGAAGAACAACAGAGACTATGAAGAAAGAGATAAGCCTATAATATATATCTATATGTATCTCCCCTTGCAAAATTATTTTCTTTGCTACACTTCTGACATATCTGTATAGGAACACATAGGAAAGGGGAGTTAATTAAAGATACTAAATCAATGTAGACAAGATAAAATATGTTCCCTTTTCCTTCCTCATCCATTTTCTTCTATTTAGATGCAAAGTGATCAAACTATAGCAAACAAGCCATTAAAAGAATCTCTATGGTACTTGAAAGATCTTTAGCTACTCTGAACCTCTGTGTGAAATGCAGATTCCTGCAGCCATAATTTCCTTTCAGAATTAAATGAAGAGATAGTTCTAATTCCAAATTATAGCTAGTATGCTGTAATTTTCTAAAGTATTGCCCATGATCATTAGAAGTACTGTCAGCCACTGAATAGTGACTGACAATCAGCTCAGTGAAGTCCAGCTGCTGCTTTAACTCTGGTACTGGAACATGCGATCTGGGACACTGGGGCAGCTACCCTGCAAGGATGTTTTATTAAATTAACAGTAGTGAATGGTGCATAAAATTGTCACTAAGATAAATTTATTATAGTATGATTTTATTCTCATATTATTCTGTATGGGGTGCTACCCCAACAGAGTTTCCAATTCAGTAGTATGCCTGAAGCCAGGGGTTTTATCAGCAGTGTTTCAAGGGGTGTCTGGCTCTCATTCATATATAATTTACTCTTATTACATGAGATATTTCTATTTTTCTGCACTAACAGTTGTATATTTTCTAATGAAGGTTTAAATCAAGTGGGAGCCAGGGTATAAATCGAGTTTCAGTATTTTGTGCCAAATATGGATTGTTTGTCTTCCTGTTAGTTATGGATTGTGAGTGTATTACTGCTGAAGGAAGATTTTGGGGGTTTTATTTTTCTTTCATGTAGTTATTTATCATTTAATATAAATTACAGGACACTTTTCAAGTGTTCAAAATTATTTATATAATTTAGAAAAAATGTCTGAGATTATTAAGAGAAACATAGGAGCCTACCTAGCCTGCCTTGGTCAGTTTTGTGCTTTACTGAACTTGTGATAGTAACTCCAAGAGCATCTTGGTGTTTAGTATTTACTAGCTGGATCTAGATAAGAGCTGAATAACTACATAAATGCAAGATTCCATAATGAAATTTTGGAAAAATACAAAGTTGGACCTGGTTGTAATCCAGACTCCATGCCTGAGCTTCAGGGTTATGGTTGCTTTCTGCTCAAACTATGGGCTGTTGAAGATTGTACTGGATGTTATAAGATTATGTCTGAAATTAGCAAGTGATTACAGTTTTGCTACAATGTACCCTATCATTATTATTTATGTATTACCTCTCTTTATTAGGTACTGACAAGAGGGGAACTCATTGCTTCTGTTCTTCTGGGCTTTTGATCCTTGTGCTTTTTTATTTATAAAAGCTGTGATTAACTACTGCTTTTCTGTTAAAATTTATTTTTCTGTCCAAAATTCTTTGGAAGAATAAAGGAGTTATTGTAATGCCTAAACCACACACACACCCCCTGCCTCTTCTTCAGCATTTTATCTGTTACCCTTTAGTCTATATATTATTCTCCTGGCTGCCTTCTAAAAGCATGTTACCGTTATTGAAAGAGTCTGAGAATGAGCTCAGAAAGCAAACTACATTTGTGAAAAGTATTCTATGAAATAAATATTTAAACAAGGTGAGTGTAGCTGATTAAGAAATCTTTTTCCTTGAAAAAAAGGCAGATTTTCAGAACTGAATTCTTCATAAGACTTTATTTAGAAGTTTTAAGAGGAATATGCTTTTAGGGCCTAGGACAGCATTTCTACTCATCTTGGGTTGCTTAAACCCAGTTTGTACTGGGGACTTCAGCGCCTGTCTCAGCTGATCTAGATGGATTTTCTAAATGTGTATGTTTAGATTTTTCTCATTCTGTTCTGCTGAAGCTGTACTGGTGACTCTAGTGTATGAAAATATCCCTGCTTGTTCTGAATTAATGCACAGAGAACCTCATCTTTGATCTTCAACCTTCAGCTGAGTGTCATAGCCACCTGGTGGCCGACTTTTATGGCCTAAGTGAACTCCTCTGTAGATGTCACTCACTAGTGTCTCGTGTGAAAAGCTGAGAGATCTCAGGGTCACAATCCTATGAAACAGGAGAATATTTGAAATTAGGAAGAGTCTTGTGGCACAAGAGTATTCTTCCCTGCGCATCCTAAATACGAAGTGCTACTTAAGATCAAAGTCCACCTTATTTAAATGCAAATATTATCATATTTTCTTCTGTCTATTTATGTATACTTTTAGCAGAAATTAACATTTGAAAAGCTTCTTGATAGCTCTGAAGTCAGACATTAAAGTTTAAACACCGAAGAGGATTCATCAGTGCAACTATTTTGCTGGAGTGATAAATATAATTTAAAGGAATATAATCAAATGAAGGCTACCATACAGTGTTGCTATCAATTTTTATATAATGAAGGAGATTAAATGAATCCTTGCTAATGCATTATTGGTATGTGAAGAACAAGAAGAAACAAATCACACACATTTTCCCACTTAATTATTGTGCTAGACTCTCATTGTCATATCATTGACCTATTTGGTCATGCCCAAGTTAATCAGGCCTGAACCTTTTCCCACTGGGAAATAAGCTTCTTCACTTCCTGTCTTGCAGGAATATCAACTAAAACTCAGTCACATATGCCCATAGTCTGATCACTGCAGCCCACCGTAACCGTTGTCTCCAGCAGTGAAACTGCAGTCTGCAGCATGCCCGTGAGAGTCGGTGTCAGGAACCCATCACTTCCTGTGAGCCTTCGTTCAACTCTCTTCAATCCCTTACTACATTAAATTATACCAACCTCTGTTTGTAAAAGTGTTCCCCTCCTTTTTTTCTTTCCCCCCCCCTTGTTTTGTTTTGTTTTGTTGTTTGCAGGGAACTGTTTTGTCACACTGAAATAGAGTTTATGTGCAGTGACAGCCTAATAAGCCAGCAACTTTAGTCGCTTATTAAAGTCAAGCATGTGTCTTTGTTTCATGTTGCTAATGATGTGGAACCGTTGAGGCCTGAGTATATTTCGTCTGGACGGTGTGGGAGCGAATGCTGAGAGCTCATTACTTGGCTCCCCATTGGAATCCTGCAGGCTTCTGCTCATTGAGGAGACTGTGGGGGCTTTGACAGAATTATTATACTGAATATTTTTAGACTCATTAACTATATCACCAAAGCAAAACATCTCTTCCTTAGATGCAAATGGCTGCAGCTACTGTGGCTTTGCTTTAGTTATTGCAGAAAAAAGGATGAAGCTTGAAAACAACTTAGGGAAAGGATTTTCATGCCCGAATGTTTGAATTTGTAACTTATATTGGGAATGTGTAAGCCTTTTTTACCACATTTAAGCCACTTATATCTAAGTGCCATTTAGAAATGCATATATTCAGTTTCTTGCAGTAAGCGGTGCTCGATCTTTTAAATTTAGAAAGTGCCATTGCAGTACACAGCAAAATAGGAGCTTCTGGAATTCTACTTTCTGTTCCAGACTGAAAAGATTTAAATGTTACAAGCTTATGTTAAAGTAATTATAGATGCTTGAGTTAAGCCTTTCAAGGTAAAGAAATTCAGAGTTAAGGCTAAAAATTCTGATTTTCCTTTAATCTAAGTGCTGGAACATATGTACTGTGCAGTATGAAAAATCACACACTTCTCCAAGCCTTACAATTCCTAACCACAACAGAGTGATTTAAAGATGAAGAGAGAGACAAAATTTTAAGCCTAGGTCTGAATTTCCTTGCTATGATGGGTTTAAGTTGGTTCTTAATATTACTTTATCGTAGCTTTTTGAGGTTTAATTGAGACTTAAGATGTACTTGAAGAAAAATATGAATACCTTAAAATTAATTCTTCAGAGCAAAGGACAGAAAATTGCATTTATGGCTCCATTTGTTGGAAAAGTGAAGTTGGCTATGAACTGTAGATTATTTCACCTCCTATAAAATTGTATTTTGGTTTCTTGTTGGAGACCTTCTCTATATGTTGTGTATGACCATACCCTCTATAAATGATGAGCTTGAGTAATTGCCTAAGTATATGCACATTTAAAAAAGCTAGAGACAAGTGCTTTTTCCTCAGTGTGCAAGCTTTCATTAGGATTTTAAATCTCCAAAATTATTGCTGGTAAAAAAACTCAAGTATTTTGATTCCTTGGAAGAAAGACATTGCTTTTATTTGTGGTTCATTTCCTGCTGTAGTATTCTCTGACAGTGGTGACACCGTCTTTATACATCAAGAAGTTCTTCTTTCTATGACTGCCAGGGACTCTGGAGGGAATACTTCATATCTGAAACATGTTTCCCTTTGGGATTTTACCATCAAAATAACAGTTCTGATCAGTAGTGCATTAGAAAAATGTTTGGGGTTTTTGTGGGGTTTTTTTTTGTTTGTTTGGTTGGTTTGTTTTTTTCATGAGAAGGAATAGTTAAAAATCTGACAGATAATAAGAAAGTTATACTGAAGTTAAACTTTGTGCACATAGGAACTTCACACTGTGCCTCAAGAGGTAATTTCTTAGTAGGTGTGAGAGGAGTTTTCATGCTAAGCTCTTTGAGTAATTGAAGTCCCAGAGTGGACATGCAGCATGGGTGCAGTCTTCCTTTTGAGATCTTGCAGTTCCTGTTCTTACCAGTCTGTGGCACAGTGCTATTTAATTTAGATGTTGGGCAAAGCTTTCCAACTCCACTGCCTCATGCAAGGTACCTAAACCTTTTTATTTAAGCACCTAGATAATAGTAGCCCCATATTCACATGGGAAGCTCAGTCTTGCTGAAAGACAGGATTATAATTCTGGGTCCCAGTAAGGAAGCCAAATCTAAAACCAGTGGCTGTGGTTGATTATTAAGTCATATACTCTTCCTTTAAGCTGCAGATGACTTTTCAAATTAAAATGTAAATACTCTGCCAGGAAAATTCTCACCTGCAGAACTGGTTCGCAGTTGTGATTTCAGATGTTTTGAAGTAAAAATAGCCTGAAGCCAACACACCTGTCTAGATACATAGATGATCCACGGGAAATAAAACAGACTTGAGCTGTAGGCATGCAAATGCAATTGTTTCATTTCCTACATACAGTATTATAATCAGATTAGTAGATGTAGTAGTACTATACACAGATGTTCACTATCAGTTATTGTATTTACAATCTTATATTTACCCAAAATTAAAATCACTGTAAAATCCCACTCTCTTTTTATCTACTTTAATGCCAAGCTGTCCCCTTTCACTTTTGGAGACAAAAAATATTGGGTTTTTTGTTTGTTTTATCTAAAGAGATATGTCCTGCAGAGAAAAATTATATCATGCATACTCTGTTGGGGAATCTGAGTTAGGAGTCTTTAAGTCTTATTAAGATGCATTCTTGAAGTATACAATAAATATTTATCAGCCTATATGATATAATAAACTACTTTTTCTGCATTCCCAGTGGCTCTGTTTCAGTGAGCTCTGTATTATAAATCTTGCTATGTGTACTGGCATGCAGCTTTTTAGTGATCAACCTTTTAGTTATTGTGTAGTTTCTAAAAACTGGCTTTCCTAGACTACTGACCAAGTTCAAAGCTTTGTACTTATAGGTATTTTCAGCATACAATTAACATTTTGGCATTTCTTTACTATTTATAACATAATAGCTGACTGGAGACAGGTGTTATCTTTTGTTAGCCTCCATACAAGAGAAGAGATTTGTATTTATAGTGAAGTGGTTGCCTTAGATGAAGCGGTTTGAGCACAGAGGATGTATTTTTCTTCTTGATTTGGATTTATGGTGGATTTATTTTATGCATATTTTATTTTATTCTGCTTGGTACATATGGTTGACCTCTGAAGGGGTCAGGGTTAAGGGGCCTTTACAACTTTTGAAAGAGATAATTAAATCTATGCTTAAAAAAGTGGTCTCAGTCTAGGTTTATGTGGTGTTTCTTTGGTTTTGTTTTTTTAATAAATTCAACTCATAAAGCTAAATTTATTTCTATCCAATTTACTGCCTTTCCAAACTCTGGAAAAGTGTAAAGCATCCAAATAGGCGCTTATTTTGCATTAGAGAAGTGAAAAAACAGTTGGTGTGCTAGTGAAACTAGTCTTTAATTTGATACAGACTTACTAATTTTATAACCTAGGATATGGCAACTGTGTCTGCACTGAGGGTAGGTCCACCTGCTCCATGCCCTGCAGTCTGCTCTCCTGAGCTTCCAGACTGGGAAGCTTTTGAAGCACGTTTCCCTCCATGCTTGTGCACCCAGATTTTCTCACAAAAGAAAGCGATGCGCATGTGGCACGTGCACGTTCTGATAAAACTGATAAAGATGAGCTATAACTGTTGGTGCTTTTGCTGTTAGGAGCTAAACTTGTGTCCTGAAAAGTAGAAGAGAAACATACACAGAAGTGGGGAGAAAAAAAGATGACCAAAATCATAAAATTCAGCTTGTATCATACTTTCCATTTTTCAATATTATCATTGCAACAAAGACTGACAGCATTGATTTTTTTCAGGCATTTCTGATACATCAAAAAAAGGCTTAAAAAAAACCAAAAAATGGCAGCCAGGGTGAGCTCCTTGGGCTTAAGCCCAAATATTTTTTCTTGGTTTCCACATTGCTAAGGCTGACTTTGTCAGGACCGCTGGCTTGTCCATACTACACTGCACTTTTCTGTGGATTTCTGTCCTCTTGAGGGACCTTGTCGCCTTAACTGGTTGTTAATAATATAAACTACTGTATCTCAGCTTTGTTTGAAATGATGTGAATCCAAAAAAAGTAGGTTCTTTAGTCTTAAAGTCAAAGTTTGTATAACATGCCATGAGATGTGGCATCATGACATGTAGGGTGTCTTGGCATATAAAGCTTTCTGGAAGCAGTCCCTGGAGTGAGTCATATGCAGGCTTTGCCTGCAAGAGTGGATGGGTTAGTCTGAAAGAAAACCAGAGTGAACTAACGGTGCTGATGATCCGATGTCTAGTGATAAGAGTTTGCTTCATAGTCCTCCTTTATTTTGCAGTGTTGACACATGCTTGTAGTATGGATAAAACTTGCCTCAGTCTACTGTTAATTCACATTTTCAGGCTATTTAAGACAGTTTTACTGTGTTGTAGGGAATATAGGGTATGTGAGATTAAGACTTTCTAGAATTAGGTTGGATACTTCAGGGATGGATACTGGCCATGGTGGGACAAGGAGATGGGATAAGGAAAGGCAAACAGTGATTTGGAAAAATAAAAAGAGTGATCCAGGGAGATATTGGAATTTTCCAGTAAGTCTGAGTCAGTCTATGGAGAAGTGGAAGAACCTCTGTCTATTAAGGCTACTTTCCTTTCAGAGACCAAGGAATTAAAGATTCCTAAATCTCAGCTGCTCAACATCTATGAAACTGTTTGGGGTAGTGTTTCACCCCTTTATAGCTCTGTCTCACTTGAAATATTGTTATACTCTGCAGAAGTAGCCTCCCCCACAGATATTTTCTTGCACTGCACATGTTCACCTGTTCACAATGTGAATCCACCCATCACTTTGAAAAAGATAGGAAAAAGACTATGAACCATATCATAATACATAGGGTCTTTAACATTGCAAAAGCAACTGTAAGTCTCACATTTCCTAACTTCCAAAAATGTCTCTTTCCTTCTTATTATCCTTTTAAGGTAATTGTGTGTGATTATAAAATCATTAAGTGGATTCCTTTTTGCATCTTTCATTTATCTGGTAATCAGGAACATAATACTAAATCTGTGTGGGTAATTGTGACTGTTAAGAATGTTAGAAATCAAGATAGGTGGAACCTGCCAACTAACTCATGGTTACCAAAGTCACTGACTCAGGTCATTAATGGTTTAAGTACCTCCTCATTAAAATAGTTTCACCAAAGATTTTTTTTCCTGTCCTGTTTATTACTGCTGTTGGTCCTTATCTTGGAAAAACTGCTATTTGAAAGGGTTTATACAGACTGCATTTTGAAGAAGGATTAAAAAGTCCAAAGTTCTTGAGAAACATAGTGAAAATCATTCTGAAACTTACATGCTAGTAATGTCTTCCTTGTTTTCATACATGCTTGATTTTTCATCAGTTAAAGTGAATTTGTCATTAGTTAGAAGAGGACTGTACAGTCACAATCCTTGCTAAGAGGAAAAGTGCACATAGACAGCAAT
Source organism: Megaceryle maxima (assembly GCA_024605025.1). Lineage (NCBI taxonomy): Eukaryota > Metazoa > Chordata > Aves > Coraciiformes > Cerylidae > Megaceryle > Megaceryle maxima. The sequence goes on from JANHGN010027181.1 coordinate 31,814, forward strand.
TTTAAGGTAGTGTCCATTAAATGCATACATTTTTGGAAGCAGTGGTCAACAATTTTTGTCTGATCTTTTTATAGTAATGCTTCCTGTTTATTACATTTGCCTTGCAAATATAATACCTGTATTGTAAGGGCTGTAGTTGGTATTTATAAAACCTTTTTGATCAAATACTACTTAAGGCAATTTTGTTTCTGAAACACACCTAAGTGATAGTAAGAAATGAGACTCTACCAGCAACATTAATGGAACAATGACTGAGGTGACTATCTTGGGTTCAATTAATTTCTCATTGATAGATAATTTCAGTGCAGCCCTGCTCAGAGCTGGAAAGAGATGCCAAATTCCCCTTGCTAGGCTCTGGACTGTGACTCCAGCGTGGGTCCTCCAGACACACCTCCTGAGGACTAGGTAGCCTGAGTGTGCCTGTGTTGCCTCCACAAGAGAGACTGTGGTTCCAGTTCTGCAGCAGGGACTCTGGTGGCTTACAGCAGAGGCAGACACTTGACACCTGGAGGTCCTGAGGTGTTGCCCAAAATCTGGGGCACAGGTCCTGAGGCCTTGTGCTGTTGGGGCCAAGAAAGTCAGTGTTTTAAAAGTCTGCAATTCCAGGGCAGTCAGCCTTGTCAGTCTTAATAGGCTCCCTGTTGTGGTGCTGAGGGATGAGGCATGGATCTATCTAGGCTAGAGCTTGGCTTCCTAGGACTTCCAGTTTCCTTGCTGCAACATAAAAATGAAAATCCTAGGGGCCATTGCAGTTGCTGAGCAAATTTGACTTTAATTGCTATTAACTTCACTAGCATCATTGCTTTTGGGTTTTTACTTTTCTCATAAATTGAAAATATGGTTGTCGTCTTTGTCTTCACTCCACTATCTGATTCTTCCCTTTTTCCTGAAAGCAAGGTGTGAAATACAAGATTCAGCTGTGATTTCTTCAGGCTGTGTCCATGCTGTGGGACAAGGGCATACCCAGCTCTGGTTTGTGGGCGTACATCCTGGCTATTTCCCCATTCAGCAGCAGGATGAGACCCACATGCACATCAGCTGTATGAGGGACCTGAATTTCATTGTCCTGGAAACATCTGCCTGCAGTCAGGGAGGAAAGTATGTTGTGCTTCTGTGGGTTCTTCAGAGGAGGGGACCAGGGAAGTGCTAAGTAGCACTCACTGCCTGCAGGTGAAAAATGAGTAATCTTAAAAATTCTACTTCCAGGAAACAGGAATGCCCAGAGGTAATATTTATTTTCCTTATGAATAGATGAAGTGGCTGGAAACTTCCTAATCTATCAGGAAATGAAGTTATTTAGCTATGCATTACATTTTTTACGTGACAAGGAGAATATGATTGTGTGATCAAGGTTTTTATCAGGGACTATACCAGAAACTTCATCTTATTGCTACATGAAGTGATGCTTTATTATTAAGAAATATAATAAATAATTTACAATAGCATTACAATCAAATTAATATCTGCCAATTTCTGGATGCTGTTGAGAAGGAAGAGTGAGGGAAATATGCTATGCACATGGAAACTATAGAATTCAACTTGAGTAAAAGTTTAGAAGTAAAAGCGTGGAAAATTGTTAACGTTTTGAGCAATGAAATGACTAAAAGACAAAATCGTGAAATCTAGGAGTTCACAAATTAGTCTCTCCTTAGCTATAAAACCAGCATTATGGAAAGCGACACCGTTGCAGTTTTCGCAGTGCTGGTTGCAGCCGTAGTGTATCGTTATTAACCACCTTGTGTGCCATCCACTCAAAGGTCTTTGTGGTCCGCAGCCATCTGAATGGGTCTTATCTGTGACAGTTTTGTTGAAGAAAAACAATTTCTATTTGTTTGCATACACAGTTCTGCTTCTTTCTGTTGATACTTAGAATACTCTGCCCTATTCAAGGACCATGCATATATTAGAAGAGACATGGACTACAGCTTGAAATGCAGACTGTAAACAGAATAGTAGAGTATCTACTTATTGACTGAGCATTCTAAATTTGAAGTGGGAAAGATATTGTGGAGTATAAAACAGCTGAGGAAACAACAAAAGTTAAGAAACCTTTTCTTTGTTTTCTCATAGACTTTAGAGGTCTATTTTACTGAGGTGGGAATGTTGCAGATAGAGATAGAGCTGCTCTGTCTAGCTGGAGAATTCTCATTCCTGCTTTCTCAGACACATGCTTTCTTATTTCTTCTTCTTAATATTCTTCTTCAACTTTCTTCTGAGAACTGGAAGGAGGATACGCAGTAAATCACTGCTGTTGGAATATCATTCAAACATGTTTACACTGTCCTAACCTTCATCACATTCCCTGAGTGTGTGTGGAACCTGTGGTATTTCTTGTAATTTTGAGACTTTTGTATGAATGACTTGGAGTGCTCACTGAGTTAATTACTGACAGTGTGTGACTTCATTTAGCCTTTTCCATCTGCTCACTTTGTGCTTCCTACAGAAACATGGCTGAATCCCTAAGCCATTCTGAGGACAAAGGATTCTGGCAAGGCCTGCAACATTTTATTCCAATTATCTTAATGACTAGTTAATATAATACTTATTATGACAGACTGAAGCTAAGTATCTAACTAATTGTAAACTCCATTCTGTGAACACCATTTTAATTTCTGCCTTGCCTATAACAGTCATTTTTGCAGTACAGTGTCCATCCTGACTGAAGATAGGCAGATAATGGTGGTGGGAGAATACAGTCAAATCCTAACAAGGACTGCCTGTTTGAGTGCTATGTTCTTAGATCAAAGAGTTAAATAACTCTTTAGAGGTCTCAGTGAGAATGCCACCAAAAATCATACAGGAAAAATGACTGTGCTGAGAAGCTGATGTGTAGGTGTCGTGGGTATGGGAATCTGAGTCTTTGTAAACCTCAAAAGATGCTTATGTTTAGTAAGTAAGAAAGGACATTCTGTCACCTTAGGTTGACCTCGGGGTCAAACAAGAAGGAAAACAGCTGTCTAGCCTAAAGTTGCAGATTAGAGCTAGAGTCAAAGTCAGGAAGGGAGTGACTAGGTTGAAGAATTCTCATAAGATTTCTGTAATCTAATCGCTGGTGCTCAATAAGAAGAGAAGGGTGTTTGGTTAGACTGAGGATGTCAAATTCAAGTTAGTTGATGACTTAAAGCCTTAGTTTATGAGTCTCAAGATATCCCTTTTTCCCTTCACAGTGTAGCTCCTAACCTGACCTACTGTAATACCTTGTAGCCTCATACATTTTGCCTGTCTTCCCCTTCTTCTTGAAGTTGGACCTCCTCCAACCGTCATATTGCCTTCCTAATCCCATCCTGCCTGTGAATTCCTACTATTTATCAATTAAATTCTTATTTTTATGAAAAGCATGTCTGCATCCGGCTCTTTTGAAGACACTTTCAACAGGAAGCCTGGAATGCTGTTGGCCATAAAGGCAACATTTAGTCAGCAAAATAAAAGAAGGTTAGAGACCTAGCTTGACCTGCTCTGTAGTCCTCCATACTGTATATTTATGGTACCATGTCCTATTTTGGCTTGTGCTAGTTAGCACTTTCCCTAGAGAATGCCTAACACAAGTGGAGGAATAACATGCACCAGGGACTGCTTCCAGCAGGGAATGGGGATGGGACAGCACCAGCTTTAGTTCCCCCAGCACAATGCAGTATTCCACCACTATCCCAAAAGGCTTTACCATACCCAAGGGCATGCAATGCCTGCTCTCTGTTCCATCTTCATAGGCTGACACACAGCATTCACATTAATTCAGTTATTCAGCCGTTAACCCCTCCCTCCTCCCTCTAAAATACTATTTGTGTCTTAGGGCAGACAAGACTGAGAAGTGGTAGTGGACTGCATAGTGTGTCCAAAGCTAGCCCGTGCCCTTAGCCTTCCTGCCATAGAGTGGTTCCTAGCTCTGTTTATTTAATGATATGAAAGTAACCCCAGGGGTTGAGAAACAATGTGCATCTCTAAGATGCAGTCAGCCATCAGCACAGAGGTAACATCTGGCAAGAAGTTATGCACATCTTAATTGGCCAGCTGTTCTTCTGATTGATTCATTGCCTTCCAGGAAGCACACTTACCTCTCCATGCTCAAGTTGGCCCTGCAGAATATCCAGCCCCTGGGCTTCTTTTGCTGGCTGGGTGGTGTATCTTGCAAACCCATGTGGGAGATTCCTGTGGAAAGCCTGGCTTTGCTCAGCTGAAGGCCATGTCATTCCTGAAATGGTTAACTGAAAGGCAAGTTTCTGTCACAGCTAAAGGGATGCTGGGGGGGATTCAGCCAAGCATCCAGGAGCGTGTGCAACTGCGAAGGTGCCCATAGTGTGACAGGCAATGCATGGTCACGCTGCACAAAGCCTAGGAATAGGCTGGTGACTAACAGCTCTGGTGACATCATTGCCAGGTGCCAAAGGCCTAGAAACACAAAGGAAATGGAAGCATTGTCTGCTTACAACAGGCTGGTTTCTGGCCAGAGAGCAAGGTGGGCTTGATTTATGACCCTTGAATTCTCATAAAGTTATAAGGGATAACTGATAAATGTATGTGTCATCTAGAAAAAAATAAAATGTCTTCTTTTGAATTTCATTTTACTGTTCTGCAGTAATCAGGAGATAAATATGAATCAGAAGCAACAGCTTAATATAAATGTTTATCATCATAATGTTTGATGTTCCTTAGTCAAGACAGGCAGGGTGCTGTCTCTGTATTCTGCTAGATCTACAACTGAAGTACATTTTGGTAATTAATCTTAGCATATTTCAAAGGTAGCAAAGAAGACATGAATTCACCCTTCACAAAGATGAAGCTTATTTTACACCTTACTATTAAGTTGTTTGGTAATGTAGTGTAATATATTCATATTAATGTTAGTTTATTAGTTTTATTTTTAATATGAGAAGTTCATGAAAAAAATGTTCAACACTAAATGCCAAAAGAATACAGTTTACTTTTCAAAAAATGTGTTAACAATCATACTCCAGAAATCCTTTAGGAGGGGACAGAGGATGAGATATGGTGTTTTATTGTGCAATTTCTTCTGTTCAGAGCAAGCAGTAGAATCTGTAAAATGAATTCATAGAGATTATGGCTGCTTTAATAGGAGAAATTAATGGCAAGGTCAGGAAATTCTTTGGAGCGATCTTGTTTACTTGCAGGGTTTTGACACGTCAGCTTGTGCTGTCTGACACCTTCCTCTAATGGCCTGCTCAAATATCAAACATAAGTTGGGAAAAGTTGTAAGCTTTTGCAGATAAGAGCTTTGGAAGAAAAAAAAAAAAAAAAAAAAATCTTTGGTTTGGGATAAGTGCAATTATCTGCACCTTTTCAAGGTATTTCCATTCATTGCTTCAGGCTCCTGGGGATGTATTCGATTATTAATGTTACTAAATGATAGAGAGAGAGCCATCTGGATGAGTACAGATATATTTCCCTTGTATAGCTGTAGAAATTGGCAAGTATAAAAATCTTTGAGGAAAGAATAACATGCCACGTATTCTATATCTACTCAGTATCAAAATCTAGGCTACATTTTCAGGAACACAATATAGAAAGCACACTTTCCATTTTCAGTTTGGTATTACAGTAAGTAGCCACAATAAGCAGAAAGATACCCTCATCTTCATCTTGTCTCTCTTATTTTTTTCCTGTGAGCAGTTAAAAATCATAATACCAGTCTTTTTTTTTACCCACGTTGAAGTGTGGTTTTGTCTGCATTCACAAGTAATTTTAGTAGAAGATTGTACTCTGATTTTTCAGGCTTTTCTTCATTTGTTTTTCAGTGGATCTTGAAATATAATTCTCCTTTTTTAAAAGTTAACATTGCTAATCTTCTTACCAAAGCATTAACAACTGGAATAAGGTCAAAAATCAAGTGCATCTTTTTATGTATACTTGCACATCAGCTGAGATTTGTTTTTTTCATGAGGCTTTTACTCATTTTTAAAGTATATACAGTCTGTTGACAGAAGAGCTTTATTTAAATGAGATATGTAATCTTTACCAGCAGTCTGTGGAGCAGATTTGACAATAAAGAAATATCTCATTACCTAAGAGCTTTGTATATTGTACAGGTGTAACTTGGTAGTTGAATAGTATAAAAAGATAAATATTAACTGGATTTTGCTAATAAATCTGCCATTCTTTCAGCGCCAAAATCTGTAGAGTTGTTGTAATTGCCGTTGTTTGAGTTGTAACAATGAATGGAACTGATAAGGCTTATGTCATTTACATAGAATTTAGCATTCACAGCGCACTGTTGAATTAATATGACACACACATTGGATCCTCTGATGTAAGATTAGCTTCATTGGAAAATAGAAAAGTGTAGATTTCGAAGTGACATATTAGTCTCTGTTCAACATGTAACAGTAATTTACTGAGGTCTGCAAATCGTAGTAGGTTATTCCTGATAGCAGTGACTAGTAGTTGATGATACTTCTGTTAGTTTCATGTTGGTTTGCTGCATTTTGTCATAAACTGATGTCTCAAGAGTGACTACTGCAGAATTACAAAATAATGTTATGTTGAATCCAGAAGGTCAGGTACCAGTTATATCAGTGTCAGTCAAGAGTTGAAAGAATTATAGTCACTGAATGTAAAACAGAGTTGTGTTTTAATAAAGGAATTCAGTGACATAATGTTAGTTTCCTGTACTGAAAACACCATAGAATAACTATGGTTTTAGCTGCCTAACATAGCAATCAGATGACTGAAGCCTTTTGCAAATCTAGCCTTGGGTACAGTAACATCAGAAATACACCCTTCTGCAGGGCATACTATGATTTTAAGTCTCCCCACTGTCTTCAGCTTAATCCATCATTGCTAATCAGCTCTAGAAATGAAAGACTTAAATTGGATGCCCCCTCAAAATAGAGCAAGCACTAAATTCCCAGTTATCTCTGGAAAAACAAGTGTAAATTAAATTAAAAAAACAAGTGTAAATTAAATTAAAAAACAAGTGTGGTTGACATAGCAGGAGTACAGGGTGGCAGAGATATGAATATAATACATTTCTAAAGTGTTATATTCAGAAGCCTTGATATCGGAGTGTACTTTGTCTTCCATTGTTCTCTGCCTTCACAGCTTGACCCTGATTCATGCTCAGTATACAATTGCAGGTGTACGCAAGCTTTCCAAGTGTTTTTAAGAGCTGATGGTGTATTATTTTATGATGGTACTATGACTATCTCTAGGTCATTCGTGTTCACTTGGTGTGAATCCAGACTATTGTTTACTAAGATTTCTGCCCTACCTCCTCTTATATCCTGTATGATACTACATTACAAATTATTTCTCTTGCAGGAGAGAGAGCTTTTGTCTCTGAATAATTCTATGAGTTTTGTTTAAGTGGTGGGATCTAGTGCTCTGTTTCTCTGTGATATGATCATTGCTGTCTGCCTTGACATTTTTAGCTTCTGGATTGTTGTGTGTATTGATGATGTCTCGGTTATTGTTAATGCTAGATGGTTTAGGTTCATAATATTTCATCAAAATATGGTATTGATGGTGGGCCGAGTCTAATGAGACTTCTTGGAAATGCTCTGCCCATCTGTTTCTCTTGTCTGTGTCAGCTACATATATTTTTCCACTCTTGCTCCTGCTTAGTCCATTTCTTCTTCATTTTAATATCCACAAATGTTTTTAATCACTTGTTAAGCAGCTCTATCTACCTACTGTAGCTGCAACATTATATTCAGCTGACAGTTCTTTTAAACATCTCAATTTGTATTTAATTTGAATGTTTTCAGTCTGGAATCGCCCTTTCTTTGGAGTAGCTATGTCTCTAAGTCTCGGTAATCAGAGAAATTTCCATTACTTGAGCTGTGTGGCTGAGTTTGCTTCCTACATTTCGGGCTGTTTCCAAAGGAAACTTAGGAAAGGAACAGGAAATTTCAGTTGGTATTTGAAGGAATACTCACAAAATCATTTTGTTCCTGGTAAAATATTATTACACTGGCAATGAATATTCCATTTTCATGATCTAGGTTTGGATCTCCTTGTTTGATGTTACTGTATCTTAGCATAGCTATGGAAATCCTAGAATAGGCTATGAAAGTTAGAATTACACCAGTTTTCATTAACAGTTGGATTTCTTAATCACAAGTTGGCATCCTTAACACATACTTCACAGTTTGATCCAAATGTGCCTTCCAATTCTCACAAAGATTTGTTTTCTTCTGGCCTTGCTAAGCATCAATAGATGGATATTTACCCTGATACAGACAGGCACATGGTGGGCAGTGATGAATCTCATCCTGGACCAAAATAACAGACATTATAGAGAAAATCAAGTTTCAGTGCCTCGTTCCTTATCTAATGTATGACAAACTGCTTTGTGAAGATGGTTTATGAACAGGGTAGAGTTATATAGAGATAAGCATTCTTGCTCAGCAAGGCTGGTGCATGAACAAGCTGATCAACTGTAGGGCCAGTGAGAGGCTCAAGAATGCTTACAGAAGACAGTATTTTTAAAATGCTGGCTGATAAAAAAATGAAATATTTGCTAGTGACTATCTGCAGTCAGTAGTTTTCCAAAGACTTAGCATTTTCACTAGATTATTTTTATGAAAGTGTTGTATCACTTACAAAAATGCTGTCCTCTTTGAAATGTGATTCCCCTTTGCATTCTGCATCTAGTAAAGGAAATATCGGTATGATTTTGTAACAGGAACAGAATAATGTATTTTGCCCAGAATACCTCACAAAAAGAAGCAAACTGCTTGGGCTATCCAAACAAATTCAGCCCAAGGCAAACACCTGCCATGCACATTTTTAGATCAAATGTTTAAAGTTTGGCAAAATGTAAAAAGAATCTTCTTTTGAGACAAGCTGCATGCTAGTTCTGCCTATAATAATATCTACTGCCTTATATGTGACCCAGAGCCTTGTATTTTTACTGGATCAGACACCTCAGATGCATGTGTTCTAAATGCAGAATACATTTGTATTATGAATAATTATAATTTTGGAAAATCAAATTTTATTCATAGAGGGTCTGATTCACCCTGAGATTCAAGAGAATATTCTGATGGGTTGAATCTCCCTTACAAAAAAGAGCAGAGAGGAGAATCAATTTTGTAATCATAATCCAATATAACACTACCATGGAGTCACTGGCCAGAACTGGTAATTGAAGCAGCCCAAGTAGTATGTTACTGACCACGAAAAAGCATCATGACTGACTTCCATGTGCTGTTCACTTTGTAGTCTTAATGGGGCCACGTGCCATTTGATGTTTAAGTAAGTAAACACCCCTAGTTTTGGGTCCATTTTCAAATATGCCTGTAATCTGCATTGGTCTAGTCCTGTGCAGTTGGACTCTGTAATAAAATATAAACAGGTGAAAATGTTGGGTTCCTGTGAACTGCCAGTCAACAAAAGTAAAAAGCTTTCTGGTCTAAATAAGATACAGTTCATTATCTCTGTGTGGGATTGTCTTTCCATTTCCTCTTTTTTTTTTTACTGTATACAGAATCCTAATATAGTGATAGCATTACTAAATGAGGACCTAGAAACAATACCAGTGGAAGAATGATTTAGACTTGGATATGCCTCAGCTTCAAACAGTAGCATATGCTTTTAATCCCAGTTTGATCCCTCAAAAGAAATTACAAATTATAATATTAGCTTAATTTCAGTCATATTACTGCAAATCAGGCATGAATTTAATGAAGTAACTTGATTTATTATAACAAAAACCTTAAATGTGAGAACAGAATAAGGTACCCTGAATCATAAGCTTCCTCTTTAATAAGTACAGCGGCTAGTTCACATCTCCTTTTCCCAAATTTATGCTGATATTATTGATGATATTAGTACTATATATGAACAAGGAATTAGATAAATATATAGCTGTATGCTCCCCTCTGCTGCGAAGCACAGAGGGGAGCCACAACACAAGTAAAGAAGAGTAAGAGTGAAGCCCCAAGGTACCGGGATGGCGAGAACTCCTTGACAGTCATTTGTTCTCTCTAGTAAAACCATCGGCTCATCATCTCCTCGTTTGTAGATTGAGGATTGCATGAAGTCACTTGCTGCAAAAATTGTCCCCCTCCCAGCAAAAAAACCCCACACCTCTTTGAAACCTACTGTGGGATGAATTTTGAGTTGGCACTGCAGAAACCACTTCATTGAAGGTTGTTTTGTGAGAAGGATCCTGGTGCTTCCTTTCATCTTGCACCCTAAAAATCTGGAACTACCTTGTTGTTTTTCCTTTTTTCCTTCAGCGCTGCTCCTACAGCAAAGTAAATGGCAGAAACAAAGGGAATCTTGTATTTGGCTGCTCTACATAGTCCTACACTTTGACAGTTCTACACTGGAGATGCTGTGATGTCTGCCAGCATTTGGCTTGATTTAGCTTAGAAAGCAGCATATGAAAAGTGAAGAAGTTTGCAATAATGTGCATGCAACTCACACATGCCACGCATTAAGTCTTTTCATATGACCAAAATGTAAAAGATAAGGAAAAGCAAATAACTCTATGTCTACTATATGACCAAGAAGAGCATCTAAGGGTATTGGTGCCTGTAGGGACATAGATACCATGGCAAAACCTGTGAAATCTACAGGCTGCTTTTGGGCTAGAAGTGCTCATTAGCTAGGCTACTCAGGATTTTTTGGTTTTAAATTGTTCCCTCCAGTAAAGGTCTGCAGTCAACTCAGAAGATTGCATGGCCCCTCTTAGGTTCGCGGGTCCATCAGTTTACTCTAAGGTTGCAGGTAACATCATTTGATCAAGCTGTTAATTCCTCATAGACATGTAGTTCTGATTGCAGAAATGTTATTTATGTTGCAATTAATAGTGTAAAATTAACAAATATTGGGTTTGGGTTCCATTATGCCAGGCACAATAAAATATATTCGAAATATGAGATGCATTAGATACAGGGATACTTACAGTAGTAACAACAGCCATCAGGGACTGTAAATTGTGAGGGTTTATTCAGCTCTTTGAAATGAGACACATTAGTGAAGGTCGTATTGGACACCAGCCATTATAAACTGACAGCTTCTCAATAAATATTATAGTCATTTCCAAATAGCCCAACCTCAAAAGTGTTGAATGTCTTTTGATTCTCAAGGCAAAAACTGGGATAGCAGTTGAACTGGGTAGCCACTGATCCCTTTCACCATTCACAAACAAATCTTTTCACATGATCTCCCAACCAACATTTTCCTCATCATGACAACATACCTTGTAATTATTTTACCTTTTCACAAAAAGGAGAATATTGATAATCCAACAAGGGCTTTCTACTTTGTTTTTCTGGGGCTGAAGCAGAATGTTTTATGAAAATATCATAAATTGGTTTGTTCCTCTTTCACCTGCATTCTTTGTCAAACTCCAGAATGGTATCATACAACCTGAGATTTGAAAAGAGTTGCATGAACAGCAGAACCTCAGAAAGACGCAGATTTCAGGAAAAAAAGTATTATTAAAATAGGTGGAAAATAGCAGTGGTACTTAGAAAAAGTTCTTCAAATTGGAAAACACATCCATATTTGGATTTGGCTGTGATTCAGATTGATATTTTTATATTTTCCCATTGAGTTCATCTACGTTCCTTCATGTTATTTTTAATATACACTGGCAGGACTAAAAAAAAAATTATATACAAAGATCTGGTTTAATATTTTACAGCCTCATTTACAAAGATGCGGAGTACTCACAGCTTCCATAGAATCTAATGGGACTTGTGGAAACTCAGTATCTCTGAAAATCAGGCCATTAATTTTGAAAATGTGCATTAATTACTCTCTAGGCTGTAGTAGCTCACTTGGTATTACTATAATCTACATTCTTTTGAAAAAGTGTATTTTTCACCTGGTACACTGCGCTTGCTCCTAAAGAGCAGTCATATCTTATCATGTAAAAGCTTCTTTATAACTGATCCAATTATTGACCTGTGGCATTGACCTTAATGAAATGTAATATTTCCGAAGGAATAGTACAATCCATTGTGTTAATCTGGTTGACAGGCATATTCTTGAAGTCCTCATGCTAACAATAGCTATGGAATTTATTGAAATAATTAACTTGATGAAATACAAAACCATCTATTTCCAGTAAGTAATAATTTAAGTGGTTTAAATTTCCATTTTCTAAATTGCGACTAGTCTAGAGCATGCAGCAGTGTTCATAGAATTTACCAAAACCCACAGTCTTTTTCAAAAACTCTGTGTTGGCAGATTTTCAGATCTCTTTTAGAAGTTTTTCTTCTAGACCAAGACCTGCCACTCCATGTTATGAGTTACAAATACCTGAAAAACTGATACCAGTATTAGCCGTAGCTTGTAACAATAACTACTGTTAGCAAATAGCAAAAACTGATCAGGTAAGCACTCCCACTTTGAATCACTGCAGTTAGGATTCTTTTCACTGGATAGGATAAGTTTCCTAGGATGAGTGTTAGCTCTTCTATATGTCCTGGGTTTTAAGTAGTGTCGCTCTCAGCCGCCACATTCAGTGCAATTTAGTGCTGTTAGATGCTTTCATGTCATGTGGTTATAGCTGGGTAGATTAATAGGAACTTCTATCTGGAAATTTCTTTCCTGTTATTGTTCTCCCTGAGCAGTTGATGGCTAAGTTAATTCTCTTTAGTTTTGTCATGCACTAAAGCACACATTGCCAAGCTATGATAAGCTTCACACAGGGGAAAGAAAGAAAAGAAATAAAAATAAAGGAAAAAAAAAAAGTGGGGGGGGAGCAAAATAAGCCCTTCTGTCCATCAGAGATTTAAACTTGCATTTTAAACTTTGGCCTGACCTGATGTGCCATTCAAAAAGCTTCAAAAGATTATTTTTTTTAAGAAAGGTTCAATATGTCCCGAGGCTATCGGTTTTGAGTTAAACTGGGTGAAGTAGAAATATTTTACTCATCAGCTTTGCAGTCACAGAGTTTGCCTCAGCTAGAACAAAACTGCTGAGGCATTTAGAGAAAATTAACCCCCCATCCTGGCAGCCAGATGTGACTGGTTTCTGATGAATGCACATGAGTGGGCTGAGAAACCAAGAGACTGTGAAATTCCTGTCAGGCCCGTACAGCGCAGAATGGGCTATTGACTGCTTTCTATATTTCCCTCCATCATTCTTCTTGAACGCTGCCATTAATTTCCTCTCCTACTCTGACTTGGGAATTTAATTTTTTTTTTCCCCCCCTTTTTTTTTTTCCCCCCTCTCCTTCCTCTGTCCCCCCACCTTCCTTCTTGCCTCTCCCCCTTGCCCTGGACCCCCCCATTCCCTTGCTGTTCCCGTGGCCGTGGCAGGTGCGGGCGCTGCAGAGGAGGTTACGTGGGGCGCTGGCGGGGCGGCGGAGCTGGGGCGGCCTCTCCATCCAGGCTGGGCTGGCGAGGATCCAGGCAGCCTCTCAGGAGAACGCTCAGAAAATATTAGCTGTGCAGGTAGGTGATTGCAGGGTAGTCGGAAAGATCATTCTGATCTAGATTGAAAAGCAAATGATGGGTAGTGTGATGAAGCATTAAAACCATATCCCATCAGAGTTTTATAAATTTTTAACCTCTTTAATAAACTGGAATTGCATGAAGGATGAATTCAGTAAGTTAGCACATATACCATGCGTAGTTTGAGGAAAAAAAAAAAAGGGGGGGGGGAGATTAGATTTATTTCTCACAAACCTTTGGAAAGATTATTATAAATATATTGGATATAAATATTTGAAACATAGAGTGGCATTAGCGTTGCTGCTCAGTTGTTTTAGATGATGTTATTGTGTCCTGGTTTGTGCAAATATTATTTCCATGGTAAACAACATTGTCATTTTCACTGTATTCGTATTTAATTTCTTTAGCGGGAGACTATTTTTTAGAAGTATTACACCTTCCTACCTCAGTTATAGGATGACTTTCCCTTGTTGGTAAAAAAGCAACATTGGGAGGTTATGAGATTTAAAAATGGTTTCCAACAATGGACCATTTTTCATTTTATGACTTGTTCTCTGGATATATTTACTAGGGAAAATAACTACTATAAAGTATAGTTTAAATGTTCTTGTTCTTTTTGTCTTGTGCTATGATATCTTACTGATATTTCTGTAAATCCACTCCTTTCAATCTCTTCCCATAGTTAATGGCCATAACCAGATGGTGTTTGCAAAGGGTTTTTAAAAGACTTAAGTGAAAAATTTCTTCAGACTTACTCCCTGCAAAAGAAGTTATGTTGCAGATGCAGCTCTAGTGCAACATATTCTTACAAACCTTGTTTTCTAATTTTTTACTAGTCAGAATTTGTTGTATGATTGCAGAAACAATTTTATTACATTTTAATATTACAAAATTACACTTCACAGCTAATGTCTAATGCATTAATGTAAAATCTGACATGTCTAGGTTCTAGAATTCCATTAAACTGCAATTGCATGATGATCTCACTAAGGATTTTTATTTTAAAACTCAAAATTTCCACAAACGTTCTACCTCTGCAAAAGATTTAGAAAATCATAGTCATAGTAAAATCAGAAAGTCAAGAGGAAAAAAAAAATTGTGATAAAAATCAGATTTTATGCTTTATTAATGATTTTTAGTACACTTAATCTTACGGATTTTTGGGAGTGTTGTGTGTGCTAAATACTGCACTGGCCTGTGCTGGTGAAAACAGGTAAGTCAGGAACTACACTTTTTTTCATGCAAATTTCTCAGCATTTGAAAAACTGGAAAAGCTTCTTTTTGATTTTTGCCGGGGGATAGCTGGGATGATTTCTGTTCTCTTCTCTGCTCAACTACTCCAATAGGGAGCGAAGAACAGAGGTGATTGATGTGCACCCTAAAGCTCATGAATAATAATGGCAGTGACATAGAAACCACAGGTGGTAGTTGGTTTCCTCACACATGAATCTTTACACTCATCTAATGTTACACATTATTTTAATATCTGTATTGTGAACCTCACGTACAAGTCAACTCTGTCAATAACTAGTCCATGTTAGAGTGAATGAATTTTGCAGAAATCCTTCACGTTGCCATGAATTTTTCCATGCATGCTGTTCATGCTGAGAAGCTATGTCTGTAAATTGTCACCCCGAATAACTCAGCTAACTAAAAATGGGCCTAAACTAAACTTTCAGATGTATATCTCAGCAACATTTGGGGGTATTCAGATCAAAATAGCTCAGACCTACTAAAGACATTTTGTTCAAAGTCTGGACATCATTCTGTTTCCTGTCCACTTTCACTATCCATGACATCCTTCTCTGATATTCTGATCCTTTTCTCTTATTCTAATGTTCTTGCTTTGTTTTTATGTAGTTTGACTGTTAGTCAAACAGCAAACCAGGAAAATATGTAAAATTAAAATGGGAGCTAATTAAGCTAAGAGCAATTACCAAGGTGTATAGAAGAGTATTTCCTTTTAGAAACCTGATATTTTTATATTTTAGAGACCTTGGCAGTGATTTATCTATATATGGACCGGTGTCTTTGTTTTATCTGCATTATTGTCAGAACAATCTATCCTTCTGTCAATTAAGTTCTTATCTGGATGACATTCAGCATAGTGGCACACACTTCCAAAATAAAATCTGACAGCCATTCCTCTTCCTTCCTTTTCTCTCAGCAAGAAATGCCCCAAGTTTATTGTGCCTAGTGTCTGGCTCTCATTAAAGTGTGAGGATGAGAATCCGCTGTGCTGAGCAGTGTGCAAGCGTGCGATTCCTGCTCACGAGAGCTTGATCCCAGCAGCTACCTTGACTAGAGAAAACAGGAGCTGGTGAATCACAGACGAAGAGTGAATTAGAAGAGGTAGTAGATACAGTACATTGGCTGCCTAAGTGTTTTCTAATATTTTACAGAAGCCATGACCTGGGTGAGATCCAAAGAAAGACTTAAAAGTAGATAATGGAGGGTGGGGTTGCCTTTTCACCAGGTACTTAACTATCAACTCCCCAGTTATACCCAGCAGCAGTCTTTTGGGAGAATTATGATGTGAAAATGAAGAGCTGCCTCAAACTACAAAACAAATTTGATGCGTTTCATCATTACTAATCTATTAAGCCTATTTTTAAAAGTCTAAAGTTGCCTTCCAGTCATTTCCAGTGGTGCAGGTAGAGCATAGTGCCTGTAAGACTTTGTACTTGAGAAGGAAGAACTGTGGCTGTAACAAGAAGGTGACATTACCAAAGCCATCAGTGAGGAGGATGTTTCCAGGAACAGGTATTGGTGGAGTTGGTCATCCAAACACCAAAAAAAGCCAAACCTTAGGAGGGATCTTACTAAATAGCAAAGTGCTTTTGTTAATGTAATTTGCAAAAAAGAAAAAAAAGACCCTTGCAATTAAATCTCCCTAAAATTTTTTACATTAAGAGGAGAACTGTCCAACGATGGCAAGCTCCTTTGCTGTCTGGTCTCAAATTCATTTGAGAAAGAACTGTATATATTATCTAATTTCTGTCAGCACTAAACTTGTTACCAGTGCCAGAAGTTTGCTGTTGGTCATCCAGATCCAAGCTCACTCTTAACTCCAGGCTTCCCTCCCTGTCACACTGCTAATATTTGCCCTTGGGCTGAGTCGACTGCCTTTGGTGATGGTACTAAACTGAATGGGGGTGCTCAGGCTTATAGTGCAGTGCAGGCAGTGTGTCCCCCAGAGCACACCTCCCTTTTGCAGCTGCTGCCGCCCCCAGAAGCAGCAGCCTGGCTCTAAGAGGCTGCTGTAGGACATCACCATCTTAAATATCCTAGTGTCAGAATCTCTGCTTTGCCTTGATTATGTCTAAGGTAGGAAAGGCAAAAAGTCCCTCATTTGCCTCCTTGGCTCTCTGGACAGGTTTTTGGTCTGCCCGGCCCTACCCAGCAGCACTTTACCAGGGAATCATAACCAGAAGACACTGCCTTCTGGATGCACCTCCTTTTGGCTCTCTATTCTGACAAAGACAACCACAGAACTTTCTTGAGTATGTAGTAGAAATGTGTATCTGCTTACTGAGCTCTCACTGTGGTTATGTGACTGAAGACATGTTAATATTATCTAAATGTGATGTCATCCAAAGCACCAACAATTTGAGTGTGAACCATGAAGGCAGAATGATGGCAGTCAACCTCTAGTAAATACAAGTTTTTCCCATTTTTTTGCTAAGGGTCATTAGTCTATATTGTATGTGATGACATTGTTGTTTTGTTTTGGTTTTTTTTAAGAAAATACCATTTTAATTTACATTAAGCTCTTTTTTATTTCAATCAAACTTTTAAATATATATTCCCTGTTTATCATGATCCTTGTAACCATTTTGCTTTCTCGATATTTACATTGCAAATAGGAATGATCCATATGTCTTGTGAATATGCTTCTAGCAGAAAATGAAGTTTTAAAATCGAGCATTTCAATGTTGATATTTTAAAAAAGGGCTAAGAGATTCTTCCATAGCAATAGAAAAGAATAAGTATGTTGGCAATCAAATACACTGCTAGAACAGAGATCAAGGGCTGAAATGATTTACACTTTCAATGTTGGCTCTTCATCTATTTCATTTTTTTTAGACCGAAGTGCAGGACTGTTTCTTGGGCAAGGCTATTCCATCTTCTTATGCTCTACCTTTTTTCTAACTCAGTTCAAGTTTTAAAAATTCTTCTACTGCAGTCTGATTGCAACCAGTGGCAGAATATGAGAGATGAGAATTGCAGTGCATGACGTACAGTAGAAGTCCATTAGAAGTGCATGAGCACTGCTCTGCTCTCCTTCTATTCTGGGCAGTTTACATACATGCTTAATGGCTCTGAGAAGAGACTTTGTTTTTATCATGGTAGTCAAAGGAAGTTCTGTGAGCTCCATTGTAGATTACACTGACTCTTCACATAAACTTAACAGTCAAAGGACATCCTATGTAGTAGGAGAGGAGCAAAGTCACTGCCAGCTTTTCTTCAAATAAAAGCCGCACAGAGATCTCTTCTTGTTGGGGTTTGAAGAAATGTGGCAATGCAATGTAGGGAAAATGTCACAGTTGACACAGTCCATATTCTGTAGGTTGCTGGAGGATTTCAGTCTTCAAAAATCATTCTACAATTACTACATTTGTAATCCAGCAAAAAAATAATAAAAGTAATCTCTTAAAAAACAAAACTAAACCAAAACCAGACACAAACAGAACCCAAACAAACAAAAATGGGGGGGGGGGGTAACAAACAAACAAACAAGAAACCAACCAACCAAACCAACATCAAAAGCCAGCAGTGATAAAAATGCAACCCCTTTTCTCCCAAAAGTGTACAGGCAAGGTGTTTGTTATGGTAATGACTTTTGTTTTCCCACTAATGTTTTGGAGTTTCAACAACTTGTCTCTTCAGTAAGTTCAATTAGCTATTTAATTGCAAAAATGATATATGATGGCTGATGTAGCTTTATTTGGGACTGCGGCTGTGCTTTAATCTTCAGTTTAGTCCATCCTCTTAGATGATTTATCTTGACTATAGGTATGCCAGAATTATTGGGGGGGAGGCAAAGTGCTAATGGAAAAGATAGCATCATTGCCACCCTCGCTGTAACTTTAAAGTATTGCATATATGCTTTTTTTCTGATGACAAAGGTACCTTTTTAATAAATACAAGATTATTGGCTTGATTTTTAATAGATCTGCACCTTTGATAGCCATTCACACCAGTGCAAAGCGATATAAAAACAGATTATCAGAATTTAGTTTGGGAACTTTGTAGTTGGTAACAGTTTTACCCATCTTCATTAGGTGGAAATTGCTACAGGAGGCACAAAGGAATGAAGCATCAACCCACAGAGTGTTGCTTTGACTGCAGACCACTGTGATTAGTTGTGTATTTTCTTCATTTTTGCTGAAGTTGCTTGATTATCCTGAAATCTTTAAAAACTTTTTGGCAAAGCTGTTGCAGTTTAAAATAATTGCACTGTAACAAACTACACCAGTTTACACTAGAAAAGAGTTTTGATCTATTTTGTATTGTCTTTATTTGAGCACTTTTGCAGAGATTACTAGAGAAGCAACTCTTCTTTATTAAGGCTTTGAAACTTTGCTCAGTCTACTGCAGGCATCTCAGTGGGTACTGCATCTTCCAGAGGAAATGTTTTACTGACTGTGCAAAATCTGTGATTTTCACAGTGTCCTGTTCCACCTCCTTACAGGAGAGATCCAGCACAGTTCCACTAAGACCAGGATCAACTATGATCCTGCTCATTACAAGCAAGGTTTGCTCTTTTCCTTTCTGAAAACCACTCATTTTTAACTTGCTTCTGAGCTGTCAGATGGTAGTCAATTTAAGTACATCTTTTGTTCTCTAACTTATTAACACAGGTGTGTTATGGTGTCCCTCAGGGCTGATGCTCTTCAAAATCTGTACGCCTTCTCTTTTACTTTGCTCTGTTATGGGCTGAGTTATCACCATTTATACTGATTACACTCAGTTGTGTCTTTTTTGCCTGCTGATTTCACTTTAGCAGTCTTGCTGTTTCTGCCTTGTCTTGGAGACATATGGGGTTGGATGACAGATAACTTTTCTTAAGGGGACATGGCTACACACCTTTTAATTAGTTCTGGTTTGTATTTAGTCACATATTTTCATCACAACCATTTAAAATGTTGAAGTTCTTTTTTTTCTGGTTTTATTATTAATATATAAAATATTTGGTTGGTACAGTTAGAGGGGGACTGAGACCAGCTCGTTTTGGTTCTGTTCATGAGGGCAATGCTTCTGAGTTGAAAAAATCACTACTTGGTTAAATGGTAGTCATCATCCAGTGTATAGTTGTTAAAAATTTCTGGCTTTCCTCTCAAATGCTTATGAATTTTGGATAGTAACATTTGCAATTCTTGAAAATATGATCTCATATTTTATTTCAATCCTTAAAGTGATTATTTTTTACTAGATTTATCTTGATTGAATTGATGACCCTGGCAAGCATTCACCATAGTCTTAGAATTTACTACTCAGGTAGGTGTAGTGACAAATACAGCTGCCAGAGAATAGACACACAGAAAGGTCATGACTGTTTATTTTGTTGCTGCATGATGAGAGGGACCCTTTAGTGAGAGGGTGGAAAGTAATCTCAAAATAAGCCAAATTCATAGGAGAAATGAAACTTTTTTGATTTCTTTGCCTTACTTTAATGACTTGTGGTTTTGCTTATCAAGTGGAAAACCTCTGATATCTTTATTCTAACATCATTTCCCTTACCATTTTTGAAATGTACACTTAATTTGGCACACCTCTGTTGCATTTGGGTTTTTATGCATAACACCTTAATGCACCAAGCTTTGTATGCTTCAAAGTGTCGTGCCCAAAGGCTGATGCAGCCACAAACATTTTGTGGAATGCATAGAAGCAGCTATAGTGGCCTTAACTGTCTTAATTCTTCTGTGATTTCACTTTAAAGTTTCACTATATGAAGTAAATGGGATATGAATCAAATTGTTCAGAAACGTGGCTGCCAATTAAAAGCTCTAGTGTATAGCAGGAAAGCAGTCTCTGGAAAAAAACCCAACAACAAATAAAACAAAACAAAAGAAACAAACAAAAATAAACCCCAACAACAACAAAAAAACCCCACCAACAAGTTAGTCTCATATTTTTAAGATCAATCTGACTAGGATTGTTCTAGTGATGAATTATTTAGTTTGTCTGCAGGTGTATGCTTTCAATACACAATTTTTGTGTAGAAACATGTATCAGTATTTCAAGTACTAAAAATTGGCCGAAGAGAAAATAGAAGGGTGACATCTAATCTAGGAGATTTATTTTTAAATTTGTTTTAAAAGAAGAATTCCTGAGAGTTAAAGTTTTTTAGTATTCACCACCACTTACTGGAGTCCATGCTTGTATATTACTAGAAAAGCCCTAATTGTCCACTTTCCTACACCTTCTAACATGTAAAAGCAGAAATGTCTTAATAATATAAAATATGCTAATAGAAAAGTATAGATTTTTATTTTTCTTTAAATAATGAAACACAAGTTTACAGAATTAAAAGTTTACTTCGGGTAACTTGATACCTGACTTCAACAGATGAGATTACTAGACAAATTTCATTGCTCATTGAGCAAAAATTACTCCTCTTTTAAAGAGAAATAGAATCCAGAAATTCAGTCTGTGGTTTCATGTTCTTTCCACCTGTAACTCTGATAACCTACATTTGTGGGCCAAACACTCAACAGTCCAATCAAACCTGAGGAACTGGCAGGCTTATTATCTCTGCTGCATTTATTGTCAGCAGGGCTACTCAAACCAATAGGTCTTAAAACACAAGAGGGAAGCTGTGTGACTTCCAGCTTCTTAAAAATTGATCCTCTGAATTATGTCACTGCTACAGCAATCTCTAAGCCTCAGATTATTCTCTGTACTCCTTGACAGAGAGATTCAGACTTCAAAACTTGATGGAATAAAAATGTGCTGAAACACTGTATCATTAATTGAAAAGTTTTCAAAAAAGCTTTTAAGTCGATGTGCTTGATGCCTTTTCCAGAATCTGAAGACTAATGGATTTCTATTTCTTGAAGTAGTATAAATTTTACTTTTTTTACTTAAATAACTAAAATCTGTGTTGAAAAGTTTAATCAAATTTTTCAATAATTTCAACTTTAGTCTCTGGCACTACCTATTGATTTCCATTTCCCTCTGTTCCCTTGTTGCATCCTCAAGTCCCAGCCTTCATCTTTTTTTTTTCCAACTGATGGTCTCCTTCTTCCATGTCTCAGCCTTGGAAATCTGCCAATTCCAGTCTCTACCTTCACCTGACAGACCACTGACAGTTTTATTTCTCTGCAGCCCAAATTTATCTCCTCTTAAGCTTTCTTCAAATTTAACTGTTACTCCATTTTGGCTCTTGTTCTGTCACCTTCAAATCAAGCAAATTCCTCCTCCTTCAGCATCTACTGGACATAACGAAAACATAGGCAGGACAACTCTACTCTAAAGCTCCTAGACCCAAACCAAACCACAGCAGTCCTGAGTTACTCAAGATTCCCTTTATAAGTAAAACCAGAACAGTTTTTTATGTACTTACTCCTTCAAGAAGCCCAATGGTAGTTTCGAATGAGAATGGAGCAACAAGCTGACAAGTAAGATGGTTATTCAGTTAAGTGTCAAAAGGAAATGACACTTCACAGACTTGCTTTTCCACTTACTGACAGAAGCCTTCAGTGTATAATTAAGAAAAGTTAAATAAAGCCCAGTTTTAAGACGACAAGATTAAGGGTAGGATTTATGAAGTTACACTGTTGCCAAATGAGCTCTGGTTTTATAAGTAAAAACTAAAAAATTTAATTTCTTTATCCGGTACAGTGAGTAAAGAATGAGAGAAATGACGCTTTAAATTAATGATTCAACCTTGCAACATCACTTTGGACTATCTGAAGTTTAGTAACCTCCTTCTACCCATTTTAAACATACATCAAAACACAGGTTTAATGATGAACTGTTTACATGTTGAAAGCTCCTTTTTGGCAGCTCTTCTGTTTTTGTCGTCACCTGAATTAATTATGGTAGTTCAAAATGTCTCTAGTAAACATGCTGATGTGTCATAGATTATAAACTCATCTACTGAACTCTTAACCATGGTTGCAAAGAAGATTATTTTATTTAAAGACAGCAGTTTAAAAATTTAGACATTTAATTTAATTATCCTCTCCCAGAAGTATAAAAAGAAATCAGAATCCTAGTGTGAATAGCATTATACTTGCATAAGAAAACTTACAGGAGCATTTTTGCCTCAAACTCAATAATTTTAGTTATAATCACTAACTATGTTTTTGTTTTACAGAACCAGTATGATTTGGAAAAAGAATAAAATTGCTTTTAAAGTACAAAAATAATTATGAACCACTTGAAATGTAATGTCTGTATTTTATTTCTCATCAGAATTCATTAGTGTGTAACATCAATAATTTAGCCCATCATTTGCCAACACTGACTTGGCTCAGTAGTTCAATCATGTAACCCTGTAAACTCACTTTCCATTAAAATGAATGTTGCTGACAAAGGATAACTAAAGAGATACTTCATTTATTAGCTAAAGAGATACTTCATTTATCAACATTTTTAAATTAGGAGTTTGGGACCACAGACACTTAGCTGGATAAATTATTCAAAGGAATCTTTGCATTAGGCCTAAAGATGTTTGTAGAATCAAATACAATATTATCCAGAATGATAACTGCCTTTCATTTGTGTAACATGTAATTCACAGTACACTATTCTAGAAACCAACAGAGCCACCTGCAGAGAATCAAATGACCTACTGGAATGAAATCCT